>KZ346553.1:0-16980 GCA_002352805.1 Teladorsagia circumcincta | reverse complement strand
TCGTCACTGTTTAGCGACAGGTTATTTCTTGCGCATCTTAACACGTTGACGACAGCGCGGCAACTATAGTATCGCCGCCTATTTTTGCACCTCAGTGGACATTGTGGCAACTATAGTTGCCACACCCTTTACATTCAGTTTTTTCTTGAGCGCGCAATTCTTTCCTTAGGTTTTTTGTTTTCATCTTTCAGAACATATACCATCGTAACCATAAACGACTTGGTCCACAAATAGGCTGGATATGCAGAAGGGGAAAGGGGTTTTTGAATCTCACGAAATTCTCAGTCCACTTCGAACTTCGATTTTTACGTGGGCATGGACAAGCAAATAAGTAGAGAACATAACGATCATGCAAAAAGTTACAGCATCCGATTCTATCAGAAAATGGACCAGCTGCAGAGCATCATCTACATAATCATCATAGTCAATTCCAACCATTTTATATGCCTGAACAGGCGTCTGATTGAGAGAAATTTCTACTAAACAGGCCACTTCTACGTGCATTTTTATCATGTCCATGAACTCACTTAAGTTAGCCCCTGCAGAAGTATGTTTTCCTTGTGAGGTTCCAAAAACGCACCTTATGAGACAAAGCGGCATACATAGTTGCCGCGGCGGCGGCGCCCGCGAAATCGATTATGTCCCAGGCGGCGGAAAAAGCCAAAACGCGCTATGTCGTCAACGTATTAAGTTCACCACTCAAACTTGCTCCCACAACGAGGGAAGCATTATCCGCAAGTTGTACGAGTTTCAACTGGGTCGCAATGCACACTGCCATGAAGAACATCAGTCGAGGAAGGGGCCGTCAAGTTACTTGCCAAGTTCCGTGCTGACAACACCAACTTAGAAGATCGACCGGGAACTAACGATAAGTGTCCGTGAAGATGATCGAGAAGCCACCATTGATGCAGTGCTAACAAAACTCTTGTCGGTTCCGTTGGAGATCCAGTTTGAAGCAAGATTGTGATTTTTAGGACTCAGTCCAGAAACTTGCAACGCCTCATAAAACTCCGGTCGCTTTGACTGTCACAAGCATGTCACTGGCATGATGTGAGTAAAAGTAAAGTTTCTCCCTTCCAGTCGTTGGTGCTATTCCCAATTATTACCCAAACCTATATACGAAGGGCGTTTTAAAACAACCGTGCAATTTCGCGCACGCGACATGTGTACGATTTATGATTCCGCACGCCTCTTCATGGCGAACGCTGAACCTTCTGGACGACTATTAATTCGAAGCTGCCCTAGTTAGATTCTTTTCATGTTCAAAAGAGTCCTTCCCGGAAAAACCATGAATCTTCGTCACCCACAGATATATAGTTTGAAACCCATAGTCCACGATAAGAATGAAAAGAACAAAACATTATGTTTGTTTTGATAAACAATTCGGGAAATATGTAGGAGGGGTGCGCGTTCAAATTCCCGCCGGACATCCGTCACAAATGCTGGCGGCGGGAACGTTCCCAATCGCTTCTCCGAATGCCGTCACTAGGAACTCTTTTTGACCTTTCATTTACGCACTTCCCTTCCCAACTCCATGTGGAGTGTTGATGCAGTAACTACTGCATCATATTCTATCGATTGTTTTGTCTCTATTCTCATAAATCGAACGCTTTCACACGAATCCTTCATTGTGTCACCTACGTAGGCGCCCCAAGGCGCATTTCTTTCCATGCCCCGCCTTTGGCTCCTCCCGACTGACATTCGATTGTTCATAGACTCTGTTTTCTTTGGTTTGTTTCTCTTCGGAAACCGAGACTTCGTTTAGTGTTGTTTCTAGTGATCACAATTGAAATTCATGTTGAGAAAGAAGCAAGTTTCCGAAAAAGGATCCGTTTGAAGGAATGGAAAAACATGAACAACTCTAAAGAAATGAATGCAATGTAGAAATACTGGAAGGATCATCGACGACTGATAGGTCTCGCCCTTGTTTAGAACGTTCATTGCACACCGCGGATGGTTTTTCATTGATCAATCAAAGAAATAACATTTCAAGTGCGACCACTAAAGAGTTCAATAATAACAGATATGCCCACACAGATACTGCCTATCACTAGTCAAATCGAAACTGAATCAATGCGTAAAACAAATGCGCAGTTTTCAATTGTTTTCAGACAATTAAAATCTAAGGCCCTTTCTGAGCCGATGAGCGGACAGCTTGGTGGCCGTTAACGTATAGGTTGGCGCATGGATCAAGCGCTGGCAGACTTGTCTGGTCAGTAAACCGTGTCAAAATAAAGAACGATTTCATGATTAGCGTACGCGCATCCACAGGCTTCTTCCTCCCCCTCATTGATTCTTCGATCAAGGAAAGCGCAGAGGTTTCATAAATAGGTTTATTTTATTCTGACACTATGACACTCATTGACACACACTGAGGTTGTCATCAGTGCATTGACCTCAAATAGCAATGGTTTTCTAAGGTCAAAATGGCTAGCTCAAGACTTAGGTTCAGATCAAGATTTAGAGAGAATAAAATAGTCAATCTGAGTATAGCATGCGCTATGGAGAGAGGAGGGCTGGATCTTTGGTCAGTCGAGCTACGATTGGTGAGCAGACGCAGGGCAAGCAAACAGTAATGCAAAGAGCAGTCACTTGCAAGGTTGTTTGCAAAGAGACAGCTTGCATTTGCAACTTTTTTTACACACATAGACCTGTTTATCAATTTTCAATGGTTACAATCAAGCAAAAACACAATAGAAGAAATCGCTTGTACATTTCGGTGCTCATTCGACGAGGGTCGAGCGAAACCACAATAATACTCTGACTACGTAAGGCTGATGACAGAGTCCGCTATCCGTCGCAGGTTTCGCTGATTTTCGCGATTTGCGCGATTCACGCGATGGCTCGGAAATCACAAGTGCCCGATCAATTCTGCAAGGTGCTCTAATCCCGCCGCCATTTCTGCTTGATAGTGATGGCCAAATGACGACTGCTCATGATTCCACTTGTTACATATTCAAATGTTCAGATGGGGCACTTCCAACTCCTGGGATCCATGGCAAGTTTCGCGCGAATCGCGAAAAATCAACGAAACCTGCGACGGATCGCGGACTCTGACACCAGCGTAACCCTACCAGGGTACACATATAATCCTCCATTATCAGGTTACACATATAATACTCATTCGAGAAAACATTATTAACAAAAACAACTAACTACATTGAAAAAATGATTGAAACCCTGATTATTTCATGAACGCGTAGACAACGATTCTTACCAAGAAGGTCTTTCAGGGCGTGCCAAGCATTCTCAAAACAGTTTTTTGCTTGATATAGGGGCACATGCAGGCCACAGAACTATGCATCATTTTTCCTAAACGGCCCCATGAATACCAAAAAAGGGCAATGAAAAATTACCTTGAGAACTGTCGTTTTTACCGCATCGCTGTGGCGTATATTGTACACAGCGTGCACTACTAAAATATAAAAGGGTCCCCGTTAACCGTGCATTGAGAACAACACAACTTCACAAAATGATGCGTTTCTTCGGGCTGCGTGCTTAAGAAAGTGTCATGGTTTCATGAGATATTTCGGGCCGCGATAGTTGACGAGGTGGCCTAAAGGATGGGACGATGGACTCAAAAGCTATTTGTAAAGGTTTTTGATGGCTCTAATCATAAAAATGACATTCATTCTTGGCGCTGACGTCATTTTGCGCAAATTTTGAAACTCTAACTCAAAATGCACAAGTTTGTCACCGCGAGGGATTGAACAACGGACCACTTCATTACCCCTTTTTTGGTGTTCGGGGAGCCGCTTAGGAAAAATGAAGCATGGTTCTGTGGTCCACGCATGTGCCCCTATGTCATGCAAAAAACCATTTTGGAGAAGCTTGGCACGTCCTTAAAGACCTTCCTGCTTAGGTATGAGTCCCCCCCCTATTCAAACTCATTACCCGGATAATTAGAAAGAACTTTCAAGATTATCAAATGAAATTCTAAGAGCAAATGCAGTGGAAATTCAGCTTCTGCAGTAACTAATTTGGAACAAGCGAAAGAATCTCATCAATGACAGAAACGGCCTAAGGAAAGTGAATTAACTGCATGTTTTCAGCTATACACACCATAGGTCGTAATATTATGCAAACAACCCAACTACAGCTGTGAAAAGCCAAGAGCACATGTTTTCCATTGGTGCAAGCAATCCATTCTGTATCAAGAAATCCTAAGGGCTTGGACGGCCGCCATTTTAGCAAATTCTGTCAAGTTATGAGAAGTACCAACAACCTTTCCTCCAACAAATTCTTCCCCTCACAAGAAGCTACCAGGAAAATCTTTTCTCTCAAAATCAGAATTGGCCTTTATTCGTACATTACTACTTCTCCCCTCAGATGAGCTAGAAACTCCAACCACTAATGACAAGGAGGAAATTCAAATGAACATTTTTGAATATCTATGCCAAAACGTGACGAGGGTTAAAAAACAACATATGCTTATCGGGGCCTGATGAAAATAGCCACGGACCACGTGAACGGTCCGAATCGCCAATGAATTCCGTAAAAAGAAATCGATAGTTGCACGAGAGAGGGTTTACCGACGAATGGTGTAACATGTCAAACGCGACGAGAGGGCTTCCGTAGAACAACTAGGAAGCACCGGAAAGAACAGTGAACAAGAATACAGAAATCAGACCAGAGTTATGACAAAAGGAAAAAAGGAAACAGAGCAACAAACGAACGAATCAGCGCTCAGCCGCCGCCTTTAATTTGGCGACAACCTCTTCTAAGGAGATCCGGGACGAGGTGATGAGCAATGTCTTCGAGCGAGATTTCCCACCCTGGAAAGGTCTTCATGAATTGGCTATAACTGGGAGAATCGCTGAGAGGAAATATCTGGAACAAGCAGGATTCACCTTATCCAGAACGAGCTCACTCTTCTTCAGTCCTAACAATCCTCTCATATAATCAACAAGCTCCTCATTTGCTTCACCTTCACGTGGAGGAGCTGCAATTGCTATGCCCACTTCGTCATCGCCAACATCTGAAAAAAAAACACTTCTGAGAGTGAACTGGATCCTTTCTAAAGCTGATACATGTGTGGCGAGTACCCATTTCCAGCAAGGAGTTACAGGGGGTGGAGGGTTACTTGAGGTGTTACTGAAGACACGGCTGCTTATCAGCTTTTTTCTACTTTCATTGGGAACCATTTTCAGAGCCACTGAAAACATCGCGCAGAAAAACTGGGTAGAAGTCAACTTATTTGGGCTTTTAGACCGTTTCTTCAGTATGAAGCTTCCCAATTGCAACCGGGATAGCTTCGTGAGGATCAAGATTCAAATACTTCCGAAATGTTCGCTTTTCAAACAGAGGAAGACTACAGTCGTTCGTTAAAATATGGGCCATCATCCTACTTTTCATTTTCCTCCGGTGAACTTTACCACTACCACTGATTTTACTACCAAACAAGCTCTAATTCTCTACAAACATGTAAATTTCAACCCATTTCTTGAACTGTAAGAGATTGTGGCTGTTGCCGTAGATTAAGATAAACATGTAATACTCGCGCTGTTGAATACTTACTGATCTTTAATTGACACAGCCGTTTACGCCTCTTTACTAGCCTATATAAGGCGGGCGGCGCGCGCGTATCATTTTTTGTACCTATTATTTTTTTTCCGGCGCTAATCTAAACATTGTCAGACAAAGTGGTGTTTCAATCAATTCTGCTCGAGTCTTTGAGTCTCGAAATGCTCAAAGCAACAGTCCCAGCAGGGTTTTTACTTTCGACACTGATGGGGTAGAACGATGCGCTAGCTCTAGTCAAGGACATAAGAAGTGTGACTGACCAAAAAACTCACACTGAAGAGCTGCTAGAAATGGAGTCAAACGGCCTCGAAGTAGGCGTGGTTGTGGATCGGTAGAGGACAATGCAGTCGCTACACAATCACGCCCACTTCGAAACTGTTTGGTACCTTTCTAGCAGTTTTTCAGCGTAAGTTTTTTGTACAGTCACACTTCTTATGTTCTTGACTAGAGCTAGCGCATCGTTCTACACCATCAGTGTCGAAGGTAAAAACTCTGCTGGGACTGCTGCTTCAATTCAAGTTCATTCTCACATTTCCTAATATGAGATGGACTATATTTCAAAGGAAAAGAGCGTTATGCGCCAGCCGGTAACAAAAAGGCCTGTCAATAACAACGAGATAGAGATGACTGTCAGGTCTGATACATATTCTGTGATTGGATCCTTTGGAGTCCACCCCGCTTTGATGGGAAACCGTACTCACCTGTTACAGCACTCATTTTTGCTCCGGGCTTTGCTAAAATCCGCAATAAAATGTTCCCATTCTTGTCGACAGAAACGGCTCCGCTTTGCTTGCTCATCTGAACGTTGCCCGATTAATACATTCACATTATTCATGCTTTCCTATTCTGAGACAGCAACTTCTGATTAAAAATGGGTTTCTTCAAAATGAAGTAATCGTGAGCAGATTCGCAAACCAGATCACCTCATAAATCGAAGAAGATCCTTGAATGAACAAATGTGGTAAACACTGTACAATCATTGAACAAATTAGTGCTCATAATCAAATTGAAAACTTAAAATATTCACCTTGTGAAGAATTTTAGTATGTGCGAAATTTGGAACGAAAACCTTCAGTAGTTTGGCAGAACTTGCAAGCATGTGAGAAAATTTTCCATGTACTGCAAACAGAATAAGCTTTATTCGACGGATTTCACCTCTAAAGTACGCAAAGGGAGGATTTAGCGAACCAACGGTTTATTTATCCGCTTCTGAGCGGTGAAAACGGCGATTGAGAATGGCCAGTGAAGTAGAACTAGGCAATTGAAAACAAGTTTGTTTTCGAACGCTAATTCAAACATATTGGTCGTAAGCGCACTTACTACAATATGAACGCCGCCCAGCTTTTTCAAGTTTATTGTTTCTATGTTGTTTTCTTTCTTTTTTGCTGTTTGCTCTTGGTCAACCAGATCGTAGCACCGGACATGACTATTCCACCATTTTCTTTAGCTGAACTCGTTAGGTTTTATATTCTGCGCATCTCGGCCATAATCTTCTACGAATTGTGCCCTTCTGCCATTTCTATTGCACAATGTTCTATCAGCTGTACTACCAGTCCAACCTCGTGATCATAGTGTATAAGAGCACCACTGGAGAGGCCCTTTGAAGGGATCACCGAACTTCGAGTCTAAGAGAATTCGGAACTGGTTACACTTCGATATAAGGGGTTATACGTCCTGTTTACGTCAAGAAACGGTCCGCGTAGAAAGTACTTGTGCGAAGGTTATCCCTATCGAGAGCTTCCAAAGTTGTTTTGTTTACTACTTACCATGGGGGCGAAAGAATGGTTTTTCCAAAAAGACATTTATATTGCGTAAGGCTTAGCAATTTTCTTACCTCTTTTTCAGATCTTCTTTTTGTTCACTGAGTCTCCTTTTAAGTCTTCAAATCTTCTTTTCATTCAGTTACACAATCATTAAAGCCCGGATAAGTTTCAGAACTATTTCGTTGTATTTCTTTTTGTTGATCCGTGGGAAATCCTTATTTTCTTCGTGTGGGTTTCATTGAAAAGGATTTGATACGGTTGTGGAGTAATGGAAACGTGTAGCCAGGTACGGCCGTCCTCATGACTTGGAAGACCAGGCAGCCCATACGCAGGCTGCAGTCTGCCAAGCACATGGGTCCTTGCAGGCAATATCTTGGCAACAGATATTAGGCCCTTCCTTTATTTCTCTGTCCTCTTCATTGAAAAGTTTCTTTCCAATCATAAAGTATTTCATTATTTTTGATTTGCTGAATAATTTTTCTGGAAGCCACCAAAGCTTCATGTGGCCGCAAGTCATAAAATGTGCGCGGTCTCTAATGGGTTAAAACGGCCTGGTTTACCTCCTCTTTGCTGTAGTTGAGGATGGTTTTTTCTTAGATCAAAGGTATACAAAGAAGCTCCCTGTGGAAATGAATTACCAAGAACTGAGTTGAAGTGATGACAAAAAAAGAAGAATAAGGAGCGAAAGAAGTTAAAACTAGTAAAGGTCGTGTCGCTTAGACGACGCGTCGCAGCGACTACGGCTGGTGTCAGAGTCTGCGACAGGTTTCGCTGATTTTCGCGATTTGAGCAAAACCTAGATGGATCGCATGGGTCGGAAGGGCCTAATTCGAACATTTAAAACACAGTATGAACAAGTGGAATCATGAGCAGTCGTTATTTTGCCATCGCTATCAAGCAGAAGTGGCGGCGGTATAGGAGAACACCTTGCAGTATTGATCGGGCACTTGTGATTTTCGTGAGCGGTCGCGTGAGTCGCGTGAATCGCGCAACTCGCGGAAATCAGCGAAACCGCGGCGGATCGCGGACTGTGACATCAGCCAAAAATCGTTTTTGCGAATGCGATGACTCGTCGCCTTGGGTCAATTTAAGCGTGTGTCTCCCTTGTTTCTTCTATTAAAGGTCAAGGTCCTATTGACTCATGTAGATTTTTTTGAACATAGTCTTTATAATATCCCACTCAGAGCGCTTAACTCGTTCCAGAGCTGAACTAGGGCCATCCTAAGCTGCGGGATGTTGTAATTCAATTTAATTTAAACTTAAGACGATGAGTTAGAAAATTTAGACAACTTTTCTAAGATCGCCAGATGCTGGGAGCTTTGCTTATTCGTCATTTTTTTTTCAACTTTCCTTCTTGGTTGACGGTTACTGATGAAACGGTACGAAGTAGCCAACGGATGGGTTTTTTTTCCCAAATTCAAGAGGAGGAGCGTGGAGTAGACAGCTCCTTCCGTTCTCTCAGGTTCAAGCAGTAATGATCTCCACGTGGCTTGAATCGTGTGACTGCATCGAACTGCTCCACCCTCCATCCTTACAGGAAGATCTCCGTATTCAATGGTCATTTTTAACACGTTGACGACAGCGTTGCCCATGCGCCTCACTTTTTCGCACGGAAGAGACTCATTTTGCTCAACTCATCCAGCATTTTCATAAATTTGAAACTGCCTTTGTGCATAACAAGATCCGTTTGGAAGTAATGGAGTCAGTGAATGAGTGATAATGACTGCAAAAATCCCTAAAAAAAAAGGTGCCAAGATACGTGCACAACGGTCTGTCGTCGATGTGTTAATGAGCTGCTCATCCACAGGAACTTTGATCTCGTTCCTTCGAACAGGAACCCAGAGCACGAGGCCGATGTACTTTGAAAGCCTCGTGATGTTATATTCTCGATGACAACACCCTCGCTGTGCTTTTGAGAAGGACGGCTACAGTGTAGTCTGAAAGCGGCTACCGGTCGAAGTTGAAGGGATCTCTCACGATTTCACTTTCCAAACCGTATATAGAAAGCTTTAACGGTTGAAATATTGAAATAGGTGTTTCATTCAGACGAACTACCGCTATTGGACTGTGGTGCCTGCTCGCGACAGGCTCAACCCTACGTCTGGCCGAGTCAGACAGAGAAGTGAGGTGGGGTCTTGTTCTGTGACTTTAAGGGTCGAGACTTGGGGTAGCTCAACAGTGGAACAATGGGGATTGGAGAGGGAGGTCGGAGAAGTTTTCGAATCTGCGTAGTGTTACGTTTCCCGGCTTGGGAAAAAGTATGAACGTGGTGTAGAGGCTGCGAAACAGTCTTTCCACATC
Source organism: Teladorsagia circumcincta (assembly GCA_002352805.1). Taxonomy (NCBI): domain Eukaryota; kingdom Metazoa; phylum Nematoda; class Chromadorea; order Rhabditida; family Trichostrongylidae; genus Teladorsagia; species Teladorsagia circumcincta. The sequence goes on along the minus strand of KZ346553.1, from coordinate 7,393 downwards.
TCAGCCTCTCGCCTCTATCGCGTACATTAAAGGGAACATTGCTTTATTTTATAGTAGAGGGATCGAACATGGGTTTTGGAAGGTTGAGTGCTGAGGCACAGTGAGGCCGATGTCAGACTGCGAATCGCGCGATACGCTAGCCTGCGGTCGCGTGGCGGCCAGCGAATCGTTCAATTGGCTGGTACGCAACGCGGCCGCGGACGCTGGCGATTCGAGCGCGATTCGCAGCCTGACATTGGCCTAGCAGCGCTCAGGCGCAAGAGGAAGCTAGGAGGTAGGGTCAAGTTGTGCAGTTCACACACTATGATAGATACTGAAAATTGGTGGGCCGTGGGACCCTTATCGTTGGAGAGGTTGCTGAGAAATGCCAACGAAGCAGGGTCCTGCGAAAAGGTGGGACCACTTGTGAGACGTGGCATAGCGAAGACAGGATTACGCAATCAGGGTAGCAGGGAAGGCTAGTTAAGACGCTGCCAGCCGAGAACAAAAGTTCGCTTCGGTCAGCCGAGCGGTTCACTCAGCCGAGCAATGCATTTTCTGATTCCCTTCTCACGCTTTAATCCAGTCTCCTTTACCCTTATTTATACGTAATGAGTAACATGGACAAGGCTTTTTTTTATCTAGACATGGTCACCGCACCGCCACACGTTCAGGAACAGGAACCTTCAATCTGATAGTTCGGAGGTGATTTCACGAAGAACCTGAAGTAATCTCATCACCAGCGACATCTTTTGTGCGGTTTGTGAACTCCTTACGCGCGCAGTCGCGAAGCGTCTTGTTTGTTATTTATAACATGTGGCAAGCTACTGCGAGCATCAGCATGTTCTCTATGATTCGGACAAGAGAGATACAGTATGGCTATCTTCCAATAGACAACCTGGCAATCTGCCAACAACGATTTGGCATGAATTCATTTTAAAGTGGTGTCGCTACTGCGTGCATCAGCAATCCGTGATTTGCACATCAGGCCATGAAGTCGATAAAACACGTGATTTGTCTGCAGCTAAAACTTTTTCCAGTAATGAATACCCATGGATTAGTATAAGGTGGAGGTGGCGCAGTGGCTATGGGCGCCGCTTTGCACTGTCCTACGTGGGAACGAGCTATACTCCAGAAGCTAGGACTAGGCTTTCCACATAAGTTGAAAAATTCTTCGAAAGTAAAGTTTCCCTGTCCACTTCATAAGCCCTTCAAATGCCTCCACGGTCCTTAGAGAACATGTTTGCATAGTGCAGTACTACTGTGGAATGCTACTTTATAGTATCGCCACTCTGTTTGCGTGTGGGTACAACGTACGACTAGTCACCGTACATCATGTTTTTGCTTTGCTTGCATTCATTACTTATCGGCCCGCATTGTTTTGTTCTCTGATAAGATATCGACTTTATATAATCACCTAATTCGGCCGTCTTCCCGCATAATATCTGCAGCCACTTGTCAATCTATTTATCACGCCATCAATTCGATACCATGCTATTTCTTTTGAGAACTTTTCAATTCTATCGGGTTCAGGGTCTTAGGCTCACGTACCTGTAATGCTAAAGTTTGAATTCAATTGTTCAATTCAATTTAATACTTTTGGATGCGCCATGCAGTCGTTTAAATCAATTATTCTGGGCACTTATAGGGATCTAGTATAGGGAGTATGGGAGCATCCGTAGTTTTAGACGTTTTTTTTGGTTTATGTGCAAACTATAAACTAGTTTGTGGAGAGTGGAACGGCAGAGCTATAGTAAAACTGGATCCCGTAGAATGGAAAGCAGAGCAGCGCCTCTAGCCGCTGCACCACCTCCACATGTTTTACTTTGTAGGTCTTCATTACAGGCAGCAATGTATTATTATAACCAGGAATAGCTTTCAGGTCGTGCCCCGCTGCTTCAAAACGGTTTTTCTACATTATATAGAAACTTTGGATGGAATATAGGAATATGCTTCATTTTTCCTCAGCGCTAAAAAAGCGATGAAACATTGGTTCATGGTTCGATTCCCGTCAAGACAAAGTTTTGCGTTTTCGATTCATGTCAGCATGATGTCGGAAAATGGTACCTGCTGTTGATAATGAATGCCATATTATCATCAGATCCGCCAGTAACTCGTATGAGTAAGTTTTTGACATAATCAAAAGGGGTGGCGCTTAATGGTGTGGAACGATGCGCTGCCCTAGTCAAGACCATAAGAAGTGTGGCTGGAAAGCCGCTAGAGAGGGAGCTTGAGGACTCCGAAGTGGGCGTGGTTGCTGGGGGGGGATTGCAGCTGTTTCGCAACCACGCCCTTTTCGAAGCCGTTCAGCTCCCTTTCTAGCGGCTTTTCAATATAAGCTTTTGTTCAATTGCACTTCTTATGTTCTTGAGTAGGGCCAGCTCATCGTTCAACACCATTAGCGTCGTAAAAACCCTGCTGACTGTTGCTTTAACCGCTTTTTGGCATTCACAGGCCTACTGGGGAAAAAACCTTAGTTCTGTGTTCCATTGCACCTCTACAACATACAAAAAAACTTTTTCAGAAAGCGGAGCGCGACTTGAAAACCTTCTTGGTGGGTGATTGGAAAAAGCGATATGAAGGTTCAAACTCCACGAATGAATTCGTTTGGTGTGGTGGCGAGCAGCGCTCGTTCGCGTTCCTCGGCCGTTGGTTGAGTTCCTTTTCCCAGTTTCGACGCCATTTGCTGTTAAAATTTTTCTGGGGCCCTAAGATATGCTCTCCTGTTCGTGGCTGTGGGCCCCGATTCGCGTCTCTCCACTATGGCGTTCCCGAAAGCAGCCGTAGGGTACACTCGCGGGGCGTCCTAGGGGAGTCAGACATACAGGGGCTCTTCGTGGCTGTGGGCCTTGATTCGGGTCTCCTCCACTATAGCGTCCCCGAAAGCTTTCGGGGAGAGCATACCTTACGAGGATGGGGACTCTGCCCTATTCGGGAGAGCATACCACAACCCCTGAATGTAAAAAAAGTATGTCGCCTTGTGATAGTGCAAACGCATTCAATCAGTCTTATCAATAGTTTCGGCGGTGAGCGCCTGTGTGGCGAAATAGGGAATGATTGGAGGCAAGCGTGCCAGCTTTTGCCCCATCAGCAACTGCTCGTTCATTGCTCAGCCACAATGAGGCGTTCCGTCGGGGGTCGAAGTGGGGCGAGTTGCGAAACTTACGGGACGTACTTTGACCCGGCCGATTCGATTGTATAAAAGGCCCTGTTATCTAGAGAAAGTGCACACGGGTGTGGAGTTAACCCAACCCAGTGTATCCAAGCTACCGCTGCTTACTCGTCCATGAGCTCCTCCCAGTCGCTCATTCCCCATTCAAAGCAGGGGGGGGGGGACAAGGTTGGGTGTGTGTTTCCTGCTGATGCAATCTGTTCGATATTGATCTGCTACTGGGTGGGTGTTCGCGAATGTTCCATCAACCAACCGGTCAGAGACTTCTTGGCGGACCAGTTGTTTTCTTCCTTTCGCATCGATTTCTCTTCTTTCTTGATTCGCTCATAGTTCTAAAGCATCTTTTCGTTTTGATCTGTATTCCATCTGTACTGGTTGTTTAATTCTTTCGTATTTGATTATCTGAATAAGGATTGTGCCTGGGTATTGTCCATACCAGTATCGTTTAAACGCGTACCGATTGACTGATTTATAACCTCATGGTTTACTCAATGATTTTCCAGAGCTCTACGACTTTCACAATGGAAACGGAAAGCTTCACAGTGGAAACGGAACAGCATTTTCCTCATGATAACGTTCAGAGGACCAGGATAGACTACTCTACGGAACAGAATCTTCCTCATGATAACGGTCTTCCTCATAATAATGGTCAAAGGGCCAGAATAGACTACTCTGATTACTACAAATATCTGATGGAAAATCCATGGGTTCAGCAGGTATGTAAACAGTTTTACATCTGATGGTGTTTAATCGTTGGTGTTGTTGATATGTTATCAGTTGTTGTCGTAGAGCGAGTAAACACCACAACACAATACCTTGACATTCAGCTTGCTGTTGGGAGGCGGCAAAGTTGCTGTCAATGAATACTACTTACTTACCACACTATTAGACAGAGGCTGGAATGGTTGGAATGGGCTTCCCCACCTTCTGCATGAATTTGGGCGGGGTCGCGGCGAACCTGCGGCGAACGCGGCGAGCGGTCGTCAGACTTGCCTGTGTATTCGACATTACATTACGTATCGTCTTGCCGATGTGCGCGCGTTGAATACTCAGGCAAGACGATACGTAATGTCGTCGAATACTCAGGCAAGTCTGACGACCGCTCGGCCGCGTTCGCCGCAGGTTCGCCGCGACCGCCGCCCAAATTCGTGCAGAACGTGGGGAGCCTCTCGGATTCTGTGCTGACCGTGTGCATATGTGCCAGTTCTATACAAGTATGTCGGGCACGACACATTTTTTAATACGGTAGGCGCGAAATGTATACACTGTTTCGAAAAACGAGAAAAGCGTCGGGTGCAGACCACACACCACAAGTGACGGCGGTCAAGAAAAACGTGTCTTCTTGTTATTACCGTCGTCACCTGGATGTGTGGTCTGCACTTGGCTAAGTAGGTAGGGACTGTTGACCACTGAAATGACGTGACGAAACGCTTCGAAGAAGCTCACCACATTTCAACTTTTCACCCATGTTAAGGTATCTGCCCTTACCCTCGTACCCCCCGGAATTAGATACACTTTCCTTGGCTCACCGATTCCCCCGATTCTCGTTACATAATAGTAGCGGGGAGCAGTCCCACGTACGTACATTTCGTACGTACAAAAGATGCGGCGTCCAATCCCACCTGTACTGCAACCAGTTGCCGCTATATAGCCGATAAATGTTTCTTGGAGTAGTCTATCTGGGCTGACTTTGCGCTTCGGTGTCAGTTTTGAGTTTATTGGATTATGCCATCGGTAACTCTATTAACAACTAGTCAGATCTATGATTGAAATGAGGGGAGGAGTCCATAGAAGGAAGCCAACTTTTCTCAGGGCTGTGGCGCCTAGGCACGCAACCGTCCCTGCTGGCCTCGGTTCGCTCGGCCTGAAGGTGGTGAATGTCCACCTCCACTTTAACGGGGCTATAAATTGTACGCGGCGCAATGTGCCTCTGGGGGGGGGGGGCGCAGACTGCACTCAAGCAACTAGCACGGCCACTCAAACTATGCCTCACGGGGAGCATGAACTCAGGACAGAGTGAGGATTGATTGTGCACCCCGGAGTCCTACTTCTCCTCCAATGATTAGTCCTAACTGGTTTTTTTTGCGAATCTGACGCGATTTCAGGGAATCCCTCCCCCAATGGGACATTGCGCCTTCAGCCTTTTACGTTATACATTCCTTCTTTTCAGGCGATTGCAACATACGACTGGACAAAACACAGCTCTAAACTGCTGGAATCGACCTTGGATCGTGTGGAATGCGGTGTGTCTGCGGCTGCACAATCTGCTACTCAAAAAGCATTTGACGCTCATCAGAACTATTTCGTGCGTCCAAAGGAAACCCTTGCATCTGCGTACAATGCAGGTAAGCATAATTTTCTCACCATAGACATTTTTTAGCATAAATTGGTCATATTTTTTTGCCGTCTGAGCGCAATGTGGCTTGGGGGCATTCTGTAAAGAGGCCTCTAGGTCTGAGCCTAGTAAGCAGGTACGAACCGGAGAATACGAGAAGTGCCTCTACACCCCGGAGTCCTTCCCCTATTTTTCCCCTGTTTGAAGGCTCAGTCGAAATCAAGCGTCATCGTGATCTTGCCGCGATTTCACATGGTGCCCCCCTCCCCTCGAGCCGCATTGCGCCGCCGGTTGTTCCCAGCTTGGTTTTTCCTTCACTCCCATCGCCCTGTCTTCAGAGTCACAGTGAAAGGCTTTGGAAGTGTGAGATGGTCCAACTTGACTGAGTAACGAATAACCCTTCGCAAATAATATTTACAAGGCTTGTTATTCACAGTACATTTCGAGTGCATTAGCGATACAGTCGCGGTTCAATCGAGTTCTGCAATAACGAGTTGTCCTTTATTGTTTCTGCTTCCTCGCAATCACGTCTTCTGTTTCCTCTGCGCATTAGGTTGAGGAAAAGAGGTCTCGAAACGGTCTGTTTTCATTAAGAGAGTCAGCACCGCGTGTCAAGCGCATAATATTATAGTACCAGCCGTATCGCCCGACCAGGTCAGGTTCTACTCCTTTTTGGAGTCGTAATGCCTGACTGACGTCAGGTGTTCCTCCCATATGTACACATTTTGCTAAGGACAGGGAAAGAGTCCAGAGACGCAGAATTTTGGGGACCAATCCCCTAGTTGGGGCTTGCTGCACCCGGCCCCTGACCACCGCGGTCTGCATATATTTATACCGTGCCACCTCTATCAGTTCTTAGAGCGATGTTCTTTTCTGTAAGCTTCTGACTACGTAAGTCTCTCAAATAAGGCATGCACTGTTCACCTCTTTTTTGCGTTTTCTTGCCATCATTTCACATCAAAAATCGATACTCATTTCTATAAATGTGGATTGAATTGGTCTAGAAAACGGGGTGAAAGAAGTGAACTCTACGAGTTAATTTGGGAGACCTACGCATTCAGGAGCTCATAGAAAAGACCATGACTTTGAGAAGTGATGAAGGTGGCACGGTATAAGCATATGCAGTGCGCGGTGAAGAGATCGAACGCAAAATGGAGGGGGAGGGGTGATATAAGTCAATGGGTGCCATGTGCACAAGTGGGAGAAATACCCGGCCTCTGCTGGGCATTCGACTCTAGAACGGAGTGAAGCTCGGCGTAGTCGGGCGATGCGACTGTTCATTGCGATGATTCCCCATCTCATTCGAGCCTTCAGGGCGAAAATCAATATTTTCCGTCCCGCATTTAACCATGGCCTGCCATCAACAACACGCCTTTGGGCCACCTTTTGGATCCACCTATAAGCGAGCACAGTGGTTACAAACAGTCAAACGGGTAACACACCCTACTGCTGTATTTATAGAGGGATGTGTCGTAAGGGCTGCAAATAGGTGTTAAGCTTAACCTCCTTGTTTTACAGCCAACTTTTGCAGGAGTAGAGAAAACTATGTCAGCCATGGAAACGTCGAAGAATGTCGCAGTTCAAGGAGGTACATTTGGTCTTGGAGCGGCGGTGGTTGCAACCCAGGTAAAAAGAGCTTTTTGTTCAGGGCTTATTTCCACCCTGATATCACGCCGGATACGACTACAGGGCTAGAAAATTCTGTAGATTCATGTAGTGTTTTGTCAGTGTTTTGCACATGAAGAATTCGATAGTTTGCTCATCGATCAGTGTCGACTGTGATTATTCGAAAAAGCCTGATCAGGGGCCGTATGCTGAATGTTGGGTAGGGGCAGGGGTCCCCGACCCGCGATGCTGAATGCTGGGAAATCGTTGGGGCCCCCATCATGGTTTCGTCGCCGGACCAG
>KZ346552.1:6511-19416 GCA_002352805.1 Teladorsagia circumcincta | reverse complement strand
AGCGCCTTTGAGACAACGGGGTAGACCATGAAGTGATGTGAACAAGCACAGTCGTGATATTAGGCTATTTTGTAAATTCAGAATCACCTTATTGTTAGCTGTTTTGTTTTCTAAGTTTTTCTTTACGGTCGATGGCACTTTTTGTGAGAATCGGGGATACAGTGATTTTTTACGGGGTGGGAGTGTATATGGCGACAGAATCATATATGTAGTAGAGAAGCGCGGTGTTGGAATTGGAGAGGTGGGTAGCGAAGGTGCCCCCCATGGACTCATAACAGCTAAATTTTTACCAACATCGCGGTCGACCCTAATTCAAAACATTCAAAAATCATTACGCATAATCTATTTGAATAAAAGCTCCGAGATACCAAATTTGCTCAAAAAACATCTTGTCAGCTAGCACTGTGAAGCACTAGACAAAAGTAGCTTGAAAAGAGGGTGTGGAGAGCATTAACAAGGAGGGTATCCCAAGTTATGCTCCGCTTTGGTTTTTTGTAGAGACACGTGCATGGAATATGGAACTACGCTTCATTTTTCTTGAGCGGCTCCCTGAGTGCCAGCAAAATGACGAATAAATGGTCCAAGCTTCGATTCTCCGCTGTGACATATTTTTGCAGTTTTCATTGGCACTTACATGACGTCGCAAAATAGTACCAGCGTCTAGTGATGGTTATCTTATCACCATAAGAGTCATCAGTAACCCATATGAGTAGGTTTCTGCTAAAAACAGATGCCGAAAAGGTGTAACACTTAAGGATTTTGAACCCTTCTGGCGTTCAGAGGGTCTGCCACAAAAAATGAACCATATTCTTGTGATCCATGCATGTGTCCCTATATCGTGCAAAAAACCGTATTTAAAAAGCAGAGTACGACCTGAAAGACCTTCTTGGTAAGTCATAATTCACGACATTGTAGATTAGGCTAGTAGGTGATAACGAAAAATGTACACGTTTGTAGAGAGATAATAGAGGACTAGGATTTCAGAAGATCAGGATATTCGGCGGAAGAGAGATTAACTCCTGATCGTCATGTATCTAATAATTCGACTGAATCTCCTGATATCCTGATCTTCTGTTGTTTAATCTTCTATTCTTTTGAAACGTGGAGTATGAACGCTCCTAGTCGCTTGAGCTTGATGTAGAATGAGTAATTAAAGAGGAAAATACAGTTATCGACTAGGTAAAACAAATCGAAATCAGAAAGAACTTCGCGAACTTTCTGGCGCTTTCGACGAGACCCATAGCGAGCCTTTGAGACGCTGGATAGCGTGCGCACGTGCAGCCAGTGCGCTAGTTGAATTAGTCGCCCCAGGTTAGGTGGGTGTCTCCCCCCATGGGGATCGTGCATTGTTTCTACATTTGTCCATCAGCCCCTTCCGAAAAGAGACTGAGAGCAGTGACTGCAAAGGTTGAATATACTGTTGTCCAATAAGTAGTATCATTTCTTTTCAAATGGGTTTTTCCCTTCTACAAAATCTATTTTAGGATCACGTTATATGCCGTTTTAGTAGCACTCCCAGTCGTAGTAGGGTGTCATGAAAGAAAGATGCTAAGCTATACGAAGTTTGGGTTCGGCTTCTGTCATCGTTATAAAAACGATGAATCATAGACTTGCAAAATGATAGGTTTGATGACGCAAATAATTCAAACCGGCCATAACTCAATTTCAATTTTGCACCTGAAAAAGGATCGATGATATACCGTGTGCTTGATTACGGCCATTTTCAAACATACTGCTGGCGCTATCGCAGGTTACGGGGATACCCCTAGGGCTAGGCCTGGGAGGAAGCAGGGACTTCAACTGAAAATCGTTCAGGCATTCTAGAGTCTCTTCCTATCCGCCCAGGATTCAGTTGCGTTTTCAATAAAACGGAGATGAGAATGCATCGCCGCTACAATGCCCCTGCACCTTGTGATAGCTCCCACTCCGCTATTGGTGGTTTCTGACCGTGACGTATTTCTTTTCGAAACTGGGTTTCTGATTGCCTGAGAAGCCGTAAGGGCACTAGCTTTATAATTTCCTCCACTGAAAAGGTGACAACGCCTGTTGGTGATCTACCCGCACTTATTCATGATTTATTCTGGCTGTCCCATAAGTTTCTCCTGCCCCGTGGCAAAAAAAAAGTTTCGGCTCAAATACGACGTGTTTGCGTTAGTCATTCACTTCCGATGAAGAAACTAAGCCTGTGAAAAAGACATGATTCTTTGTTTTTTCAAGCAACCTTTTAGAGGAATTTTTACAAGAAGTCGTGAAAAAGTACAGAGTTCACCACTGACTGATTTCAATTGAAAATGGAATCTGAGTTAGCTATGTCGACACTGATTGCTAATGAGATGATTGCGCCGATTTTGTGGATATGGTAGGCACGAAATGTTTGTACGTAGGGACTGGTACGCACTGCTAGGACGTAACGAGACGCTGTAGAGGTAGCTCACGCAAGCCCAGCTTTTCACGCATGCCAAGTGACTGCCTTCACCTCAGTTCCCTGAATTTTTTACACTCCCCTCACTAACGAAACACCTCTATTCTCGTGACACCATAGCGGGTACAGCGGTTTCCACGTAATACATTTCGCGCTTACCGTGCTTAAAAATCGGCGTCCCATTCCACTTGTATTGCACCATTGCCGGCTCGGCTAATTATTCTCGTCCACGGGACTTTTCATTTTGGTAGCATGAAACTCAAGTGATTCTAATCAAAAGTTAAATGAAACAACTATTCTGTAGAGCAGTTAAATTCTTCTCGAATGCTTTATGAATTGGTGTAAGACGATGGATTTCTTCAGTAAAATTTCCGATTCGAGAAAAAGCTGATGAAAAAAAAATTAAGAACACGACATTATTTACTTGGCAACCTAATACAAGAGTAGTGAGCATGGTGTAGCGGCAATGGTTGACACTAAACAAACAGCGTAGCGCACGGTCCGTTGGTCAAAGCTCAGATCAAATCCAATCACTCCCGAAACTGCTCCGAAGTTAGTTAAACTGTATCAAATTCGGCTGTAATTATCAAAAATGTTGGGCACTTCTCTATCGTCTGTTGATTTTCTTTGCCATTATGTACAGGGTGAGGCAAAATTACTGGTGCACCAACATTTTCTTCGCATTTCGGCACTAACTTTTGATAATCAATTCTAACTATAAATATTATTTGTCTGAAGGTTGACAATTCAGAACATATCTACGGTTTTCAAAATGATCTCCTCTAGCCTTCACACGGTTCCTCAGTTCTTTTGCAAGCTCATCGCATGCGGCCCGCAGGTATTTTCCATCAATTCCGTGCCAGGATTACAGAAGCGCCGATGTGAGAGGGTTCAAATTTGAGCATATGATAGAGCAGACTTATCTTTCCCAATAGGCCCATACCTGAAATTATGACGGCCTAATCCGGGAAACTGGTGAGCCATTCGTCGGAAATGATGAAGTCACGGATCTGCTCGGCGCGCTGTTCCTGGACCACTCTCGGTCAGTGTCCTGACGCAAACCCTGTCTTTTTTGCCCGCCCCCCCCCTGTATTTAGTAGAAGATGAGCGCGAAGAAGGAAATTGGAGCTGAACGGAAACTGGGAGTTGGATTAGAGTGAGTTTTGGAGTTTGATTCCTGAATCTCAGAATAATTATGAGTAGTGAAATAGGTAATTTCATAATATGAAACAATCCGCTTTAAGGCGTCGAATCAACGTATAGGGTCCTATTTGGTCATTTTTGAAGGCCGCTCCTTGATTATGGAGATGGACAGAAATGGAGGCAAAGCTTAAGCAAAACTACATTCGTGGACTCCTCTGTGGGAAACTGCGGGACGTACGTTCCCCGCGCTTCGTCGATGTGTTAAATCTAGACCAAATTCGGAAGAAAGAACTTTTTAGGTTTACTCACCGACTTCCTGGTGCGCCTCTTTTTGTATCTTGCCATATTGTTTCTGAAAAATGAATACAAATGAAAAATATGCTCCTAATCATATAACATCTAAGTATACGAATTTATAGCGACAAAAACTACCACAAAGAAATAGCGGCATGTGAAAAGCAATGGCAGCAAATGTGCCTCGGGGGATAAAGGTCTCAGCCTAAGCCAAGAAGGGAGGAAAAAATGGAAATGACTTGCCCCACGTTAGATTAACTTCCCTGTAGGCTTATGTATGTCGTTGTTGCAAAAGCGAAGGTTACGGTAATCATGAAGCAATGTGACAAGCTCTCCCCCCCATTCAAGTATTTTGCACCGCTAGGTATTATGATTAGAATGTGTAAATACATACAACTCGTGCTGAGTGTCACACTGTTTGGAGCCGCTAGTGCACAGAAATGGCAAAACAACTGCACCCATTTTGGACCGCGAGGCTTCGGAGCGTTCATACTTTGCGACTGCCTTGCAGTTCGTTTGCAGCTCGACTATGGAATAGACATGTATCGATCTTGTGATCGCACAATCGCAAGGTCGCAAGATTGCCGGATCGGCATGTATTCGCTCCATACTCTAACTGCAGGAGCGTCGCAAAGAATGACCGCACCCGCACAGCAAAAAACACCGTACTCGAGTAAGCGGAGCAGGGTTTACAACAATAGGCGACCGCAAATTATAATCTTGGGAAATTTTGGTAGAAGTCAGCTTAGACCAAGGAGAGGTCGTGGGTTGAAATGGAGATCGAGGAAGGTAGAAATAGATATTCCATAGAAGTCTATAATCTTCTATGAAGGGAGGCAAGTATTCAATTAGGTATCGGATATCTTGGTGTCGTTTTTTCACCATGAGTTTTGGAGCAGCAATATTTTGGTTCGAAATCAGGGAAAGATATAGCATAACTATGGAATGACTCAATAGCATTTCCTCATCTAGTAGTTCGAGTGGAAATCTTGCACAATTGAAGCTCGGAACTTTTCGAGTCAAAAGAGAGAGGCAGGCCCGTTTTGACATTATCTGACAAATTACCCCTCTCATTTGCTAAAAAGGTATGCATGAGCAAAGGAAGTGTACAGTTAGTTTAAGTAGGGCCTGCATTGTATGGATTGTGGGTACTAGGGTTTAGAGTTGATAATGTTATGTGTTAACGCGACAACGTATTGAAAAAAAGAGAAGCACTCAAAGATTTTGAAACTGTGTTGATTAAAGCCCTGGTTATGATTAGGCGCTTGCATGGTGGGACAACAGCGAAAAGAGTGCACGTCGAAGCGAGAGTTCTTGACGACTAGAGGATAACAGAGTATAGAGCCTAAGAAGACATACAGCGACAGGGCTGCCACGGTACGCGCTGTTGCGATAGGTTGAGGTCTAGTATCATTGTTCCTTTACCAAAGTTTGGAGCTAACCCTAAGATGACAAAGTTCGCCTTCTCTTGCACCTACAGCCCCTCTCACTAGCTCTGCATCTTTAGAGGTTATCGCGTTAGTGACTTCAAATCCTACCCGGAACGCTCGATGCTGACGCTCATCTGAAGGCTCGTGGCAACAAGAAAAGATCAAAGGTTACCGGTCTTCAGCATAATTGAGAATTATGCATACACATTACTACAACTTCATCTAAGATGGATTTATGCCAGATCAACGATTCGTGAGAGGATGTGAGACAAAGCGTGTGACTAGAAGGCATGTAAGGTCTCTTACTGATTGCGGATCTCGTCATCGGGTCACCTGGTTGCACTTTAGCTTCGGGGGATGATTGGTGGACTGAAATTGAATCACCCATAATCAGCCGCAGTGGAGCTCATTTCTCACGGCTCGGAAGAAGGTCCAATCACAGACTGACCGAAAACGCAAATGCGACAAGCCCAACAGAGAACGAACCACAATTTTCGAAGTCTTATTATCGGTCAAAGTTTGGACCCATTCTCACGCTAGCACTCCGTGGCGCGTGATATAGGGGTCATAAAGGGTTGTGAGAGCACATGGGAGCGAGCACCATCACACTATATTTATTTATTTATTTATGTTTATATTTATTTATACTTATATTTATTTATATTTATATTTATTTATTTATTTATCACTTTATTTTTGTTTAGTTAACATGTTCTCTGCCAATTTTATCACGAGCATGTTAAGTGTGTGGATTCGAGCCTCAGACGATTCTCGAACCCACATCTTGTGCTTCTCGAGCTAGTCAGGTGAAGTCGTATTCGGGTTGAGGAGGTCCCTTATAATGCCTGCTTCGAATTTTCTGGGTTCTGGAAACATTTTGCCGAATCGAAACCATCAGTGTTTAGGTTGGCGTTAGCAATGTGAACCATGAGAGGATAACGCATAGTATGTTGTCGAAGAAGTTATTTAGCATCGTCCATTTTTTCAAAAACCCCAGGACCTTCACAAAAAAAACAAAACATGCCTCACCTACACACTATCATGTCACTGATTACAGTAGTACTTATCGAAAATTCGTGCCAGGAGCACGGGTGATCAACAAAACTTTCGCCCTAGGTGGGAATCGAACCCGCATTTCTCGCTTCTCGGGAAATCCACAACAATACTGAGATATAATCAGAACTTTCGCCCCAGAAGGGACCCGAACTCGCACCTTCCGCTTATCGGGCAAATTCTAGGTTACGATCAAAACTTCAGACGGGAATCAAACCCACACCGCGAGAGTTTTCTTCATTGCCCAGTATTATTGTGATGGGTTCGAGTCCCGTCTGGAACGAAATTTTATTCACAACCCAGTAATCTCGTAAAAGAGGAGCGAGTCCGAGTCCCACTTGCTGCAAATGTTTTATTCATGACCCAGTATTCTTGTAAACTTGCCCGGTAAATGAGAGATGCGGGTTCGAGTCCTGCCTGGGGCCTGTCAGGAGCTTTTTTTTTGATCACTTCGTGTAATGCAGTGGAGAGTCTACCAAGGAATCAAAGGAATCACTGAAGACATCCTTCCAAAATTAGGCCCTATATGGCGCCGTTTACTAGTTATGGAACCCTATGACTCCTCAGATGTCTTCCTCTGCTTCTTCTCTTCTTCTTCGTCATAGCAGGGCTCACTGTTCTGTTGTGCGCCGACACCTCCTTCCATTCAAGGAATCTCCACCTTTACCTTTATTTCACTATGTCTTCCTCTATGACTTCTCAAATGTCTTCTTTTCCTTGAGGCTCCTCGTATTCCCTTCAAGAACATGACGTTTATCCTCATACGATTCCCTCCCTAGGACCACAAAATACTACTTCATGCATGGAAAAATTCCACAGGGAGGTAGGGCCTGCCCGGAAATGTCGAATCAACGGGACAATAAAATCTCTAACAAACCTAGCATGGCCGAGACAGAAGTTTATCGGCATAATCTGGGTGCGCAGTGCTCTATTATAGAGGGACAGTTGCTCCGATCTACGAAGGTCTGCGAAGCTCAATAGTGACAGTCAGCGAAGGCAAATGTTCAATGCTGACCTGCTCTAGCAGGTGACAAGATAGAAGTGAAGACGTTGAAGCACTTATATGCCCATCCAGACCACCTTCGTGCGTTTGAAAACTTAAACGGTAGCAACACTGAGAAAAACTGATCAAAGCTCGATGAGGACAGGGTAAAGCATTCAGATGAGGAAGGCCGCCAACTACGGGATGGGACAAAATTACTGGCACATCAACCATTCGATGCCGTTTTGGCATCCATATTTCAGAAAACAATTCTACCATGAACATTGTTTATTACAAACGGTAGCAGGAGTAACTCAGCAAGTGTCCCTAAACTTATGCTGATGATTCAGCAGCACGCGCGGTGGTCATCTACTACTTCTCTATGATACAGCCTCGTCCAAGGATGTCAAAACACTGCTTCAAAAGAGGCTGTATCATAGAGACCGTTAGAGTGGGATACCCCTTCACTAAGGCTATCAACCATGGGCGACATTGAAAAGAAGTGAGCACTTTTTCATGTAAGAAATTTTGAGGTTGCAATCAGCTCAATATGAAAACCTCCCCCTAGTTACTGTTATTGTTACTTCCGACAGAGTTTGTACTGCGGATAGGTAGCATTTAATTTTTTGAAACGCTCTCAGGCCTTTTGAACCGAAGTACATTCGTCGAGACGTCGAGCTTCATAAATATCCCACCATATAAATCCTGTTTGACACAGAAACAACAACCAACTGTTTAAGAAAACATGCACAGGTTTCAAGAAAGGCAGTCATGAAGGATACTGCTCCACCAATTGTATCCGTCGAAGCCGGAGTTGAAGGAACTTACTGGAGCATCCTTGTAACCGCTCAGATCACATGCTGGTTCCCACTTTAATAAGATCTACTGATGCTCCCAATAAGGTTCTGCTCCAGAACATAAAGCGAGCATCCCAATATAGAGAAAAGACGTCTCCAAAGCCACCAAATTTCACAACACAAATTGTGGAATCCCGGGGCGAAACGATAATCTGTACCTGCATTTCCAAGCATCATTTGTAGGAGTTTTTTGAGCCCTTTCATTATGCGTCGACCAAACGCCGCTAGTACGTTCATTTTTGGATACAATAGCATGCATCATTTCAGTCGCGGAATATGCTTCGAAGGCGGATTCTACGATGGAAAGGCGGCCCATTAGAAACCAAGTTGGAGATAGTCAGTGATGCGTGAAAGAAGAAAAACCCACAAAACGCCTATGAACTGAGAAAAGGGACCCTTTCTTTGCCTGTTGACTTGCGCATGGATGCGACTCTTCTTAATCTATCCTCTTCAACGCCAACACTCGATCTCTGCTAAACGGCTAGAGGCCCAGACAGCGAGAGGAGAGGGATGGGCGTTCCGCGCCGATAGTGCACCAATAGCGCCTCGGGGAAGGCCAAGATTGCCGGCTTGATATCCTTCACCGCACCCTTGGGAGGTCCACTAGTCGCTCCACTAGGTAGATTTGCCCTCTTTCGACCTTCGTCCGTATCGTGGAATCCTTAGGTTCCATACATCTCAAACACAGCCACGACTCCGATCAGTGGTCATGTGCATGGCGTGTTCAGACAGATGAGGGTGATCTCGAAGAACCAAACCTGTTTTATATGGGGGACAGCTTGTGACTCCTGGTAGTCCTTCACCGATGTTCACCACCCACTCCAGAGGAGGCTTGTTTCCTCTTGTTTCCTAACAAAGCAATCCAATCCTCCTTTTTCCTCAGCTGTTTTTGTTGATTGTTGCGATAATCGCTATTCTCGTCTGTATCAACCGCTTCAAATTTGCTAGCATTTTTGACAAATCAACGCTCTTCTCATAAGTTCATATAGCGAACCTGAATGAATTTGGAATATAAATCTGAAATGCACGGATATGGCGTAATCATACATGTCACCATTTAGCTTGCGCACACTTCAAGGGTGACATCTCGGGTCGGTTACCGTCAGCCTAGCCACACGTTGTAGAAGAAAAGACCGACACGCGTACATTAGTGCTCTGCAAATTGTTGCGAAATAAAAGCGAAATCGTTCCCAAGATGTCACCACGATTCTAGAGGGAAAGGAGTGCTTGGGTATTCCGGAGAGAACTGATCTACGCTGGATGGTTTTATAATTTTCACCTCTCCTCTGAAATTGCGAATTATTTTTCTGAAAAATTCCTGAACACAGAAGGCATTTAGTCGCAATAAGTAGAAAATTGCTTGATCCGGTTATAACAAAAAAGGCAAAGCTCGCCTTAAAAATGGCCTTCGGGGTCAGCCGATGCCCGGATCAGTGTTTTTACAAGATATTCTTGGGAGCAATTATAAGCATCCGAGAGAGAAATTAGTTGGCTGCAATAAGCGAACTCGTCCCGAGATGTGATCTTCGTACTGTAAGCGTCGTGAGCGGCCCTATTTGCTACTGTATCACCTCCTTATAATTTCCTAAATTTCCAGAAACTTCCAATTTTCATAGGGGAGCAATAACTTCACCATCGGCCATCTACGATCGTGGCTCAACTTTTTACAGTGCTTAACGGAAGCTGAAATTCGGGCTATTAGCGTCACAACCCTACTTTTTTGCATTCTCGTGGGACTGAGTTAATGTCGTTAATGGCGAAGCCAGAATTGACTCGCGTTCTTTTTTGGACTGAGCCACCACTGCTCTTCGTCTCCAGTCGAAAATAGCTGCCAAAAGGGTTACGCCTTATTTCAAGAGGTCTATTTTCACTAAACTTTTCATCAATTACAAAGGGTAGTACCAATTGTAAGCTCCGGAGCGAATCAAACAAAACTTTAAGCGTTATCGCAATATACGGGGCACTGTCGTAACAATGCATACAAAACCACTTGGGACATAATGCATTTTCTGTTTTGAGCAAAAGGAATCCTTTCGCCTAAAACAGAAGACGCCTTGAGTGGGGTAGGAGCGGCTCCAAAGGAGGTGAGCAATTTTCATTTTTTTTTCTGGATTTCCTGCCTCTTCCTAGGGGTAATCATGAAGGATGACCTTCTATCTTGCGATAGCGTCAAAGTTTGTTCTTGGCTTTTCTGACGTACGTTTTCTCCCTTTGTTATTCTCTGTGATCTCGTGCGTTTGTTTAAAGCAACAGTCTCAGCAAGGTTCTGAAAATTCTGTGCTATGGGGTGGAAATGATGCGCTAGCCCTAATCAAGACCAAAGGAAGTTTCAATAACCAAAAACTCACCTTAGGAAGCCGCAAAGAAGCCATTAAGGCGCCGTTGACAGGGGCGTTCGCAAGCATCTTAGGGAACGCCCATTTGCCAATCATTGCCGCGTCTTTTTCATTGGTTTCACTTGCTTATTTCATTTGATTGTTGTATTCCTATTTTTATATGGTGCACATGTCCGTAACTGTATTAGGGCAAATGTGGTTGAGATCTGGCGAAGCAAGTAGTTTAGACAACTCGTCCACCAGGTGGAACCTGTTTGAAGGCTTCGCCGGCGTATTTCTTTGTTTTTTCCTTTATTACCTGTCAACTCGTTACCTACAACTTCGTTACCGACCGCTTGACGCCTCGAATTCGTCCTGAGACTGTTGCTTTAACTTGTGTGCATAATATTCAGCTCGTAAGGCGGCGAATAGATAGGTGCATAGCGCAATCTTGACCAATGTGCTCATGGAATGATGACGTTAGCAACACTTTTTATCAAATAACGTGATCAGTTTTGTTTTATGGTTTCTTTATAAGTGTTGTGTAATAGAGACGGCCAGTCAACGATGATCCCTCAGTTCCATCCGGGCAACAATCGTGGTGGTGCCATCCTTCCAACATCTTTCGAGAGACCGTTAAGTCTTTCACAGAGCCGAGTCGTCGTCGCGTTCGATTACCGAGAAAGAATTCGCCGCACATAATGCATATACCAATCAGCGCCTCATTTTTGATTTTCTCTGCTCTCCCCGTACCTCGTGCTCTTTACGACGGGTTGGAGAATCTCGGGGTGTAAACTGCTGGCGACGCGTCAGCTGCCCATAGCAGTGTTGTCGGTAACATCATCGAATCCTATCTCCGCTCCACGATACTCGCCTCTCGGCTAAGATCCGATTTTCAATCTACAACCAAACTTTTGCCAACTGACCGATCGGATGTCATCCGAGGGCATCCGCCCGACCCCGCAAATGGGCCTAGCGCGCCCCTATTGCACTTCTTCTAGCCTTTTTTTGCATACAAATGCTCAATATTTGACAGATCATGTTGACTTAGCTGACTCACTGAACCTCGAACTTCCAAGGAAGCAATGCTTAGAATTTTCCATGATTTTCTACGATCTTAATACTCATGGAAGTTGAAAGCAAGATATCTGAAAATTTATTTTGTCTCAGTAAAGGTCTATAAATCATATTACACAATACTCCTCGGATTTGTTAACTGACTTGGATCTCCTACTATATAGGGACATTTTCTATCGAACAGTTATGTAGGAACTTCTTTAGAGAAAATTTTACCACTGAAAAAATTCTTCGAAATCTATTTTAAATGTACATTTAGTATTTATATAAGACTTTGCATATAGTATCAATATATTCTGAAATTAACATGGTCGTCAACTTCCTCTACCGAAGTTCTCATCAATGTCTGCCTCATTAGAGCGCGATTCTGGGAGTACGGCGAGGAAATACGGTAACTCCAGCTCCAACTCGCACTCTTTCGCCTGGTTGTGCTCCTAACACTCCACTTGGGACCATAAGCTGATCGATTAGTGGGGATGGGGCTACTGATCGCTTTACTCGTGCGCCCTCTCTGATGTTACCTGAAATGTGGCAATAAGTAAATCACAAACAAATAAC
This sequence comes from Teladorsagia circumcincta, assembly GCA_002352805.1. Classification (NCBI taxonomy): domain Eukaryota; kingdom Metazoa; phylum Nematoda; class Chromadorea; order Rhabditida; family Trichostrongylidae; genus Teladorsagia; species Teladorsagia circumcincta. Next base: position 7,285 of record KZ346552.1, on the reverse strand, counting down.
CCTATCACCTCATATAAATCATCTCTGCTAGGGTATCGACTCCATCGTGTGCCACTTCTGAGGAAGCAACCGTCCAAAACCTGACCAAATGCTTGACTCTTTCCAGCCACCTATAGGTATACTTAAAACATTAGGTAAAATGGAAGCTACAGGTAGGTATACCTGAAGAATAATCAAAGTGGAAAGCACCACTTGGCAAGTATCCCTGGGTAAGTAGAACGCATGACGCATCCGAAAAGGGTCGTAATCAAGTCCGAAAGTTCATCCCTCTATAAGCCTCTTTAGCCTGATGTGTTTGGCAGCCCCAGCCCTCAGAAAATCAATTATCTGGTTTGTCGATTCAATTGTAGACTTAGAAATAAGATGTGACTGGAACTCTTTTTGTGTCGTCTTCGTCTGCAGATAAATTTCTCATTAAAACCGAAACTATTGCACTGTTACTTCAGCAAAGATTATTGAAGATATATTGATTTCTAAACGTACCTACAACTTCAAGTATTTGAGTAATTGAAATTGGATTTTTGTTTTTGTTTTGTTGTATCATAACAAGTTTACGTTTATATCCACAGTATCTGTGGATATTGAAGATAGATCTACTCACTGATTCTATCTCTTGAATACCGGTCAGTCAAAAAGAAAACGAGGGCTCATAATTGCAGAGTCATTAATATATCAATTATGACTTTACCTATTTATTTATTTGTCTCTTAATTCATTCACTAGTCAGTCCAACATAGGAGCACGGGCTGATATCTTCAGTATTGTGAGAACATC
>KZ346548.1:40293-51426 GCA_002352805.1 Teladorsagia circumcincta | reverse complement strand
TTTAGGGAAGTGAAAAATATTTAGGGGTGGCATATGCAATTGACGCGCACTGTATACATACGCTTTGGCATACGCTTGCGCTAAATACAACAGAACCAGAGGCAGCTTCAGAGCGAGGGATCACGACAAGATTGGGTTGGATTCATAGTGGAAACGAAGATGATGAATAATGCGGCAGCGGCAAAAAGCAAAGACGTTCGTCGATAGCACGCAAAATGAGACTCCTTTCTTTGCCCGTTGACCTCCGACAGTGAAGAAACAGAAAATAACAATAAGTGAGGGGTCATTTGCAGGTGTTAAACCGATAGCCATCTTCCTGCTAACAAAGAGCATGCTTTGATCGATAACGCATTCCACAAAAAAAGGTAAAGGATACGCGCTAGTATTAGGATACCTTCAAAATAATTGATGAACGATGGCGCTGCTGGCAACACACTGACGGGCTGGGCACCGGCAGCGGGGGAGCTCAGAAAGGATTGGCACGCCCTGTGCGCTTCAACTAGCGCACTCTAGGCTGCTAGAAAGACACATCTCGCTTCTTCTGGCCCTAACTGCTGCTCCCTCTGGTGCATGTATTTCCATGCTGCACACACACGTGATCACAATCTCTCGCTACAACAGAAATGACCTGAGCTGAAGGGAAAATTCAATACGCACTCTGCAACAAGTACGTGCTAAATAGCGACCAGTTCCTTCTTTTCCGCGTCATGTGGGCCGGATGAGCAAGACGCGTGAAGTGCTCATTACAAATGCTGAAGTCTGCAAAGAACTGGTGCTAGTGAGGTTTGACGCCCCTTTTTATTCTGCGATGATGTTTCAGTTCTAGAATTTGAAGGGTTTGTTCATCGTTCGAGAACTTCGATCGTTAGTGACTTTGGAGAAATGTTCATACCCTGAAGGAATATTTTGCGATAAGGTTGGGGGTCGAAGAAGTGGAGATATACCAAGTATGCGGCCTTCTATGAGAGCGGGACCATGCGCGTTTCCAGCGAAGAGTCGGTCCCCGGCAGCCTAACAGGGCCATCCCGCGCCGCTCGCACAGCCCACGCCCGCTTTCTCGCCATCTGATCCTCCCCGTTCAGCACAGATAGCGTTAGTGTTTAGTAGAGCAGCACCGATGAAAGCCACATCGATGCGGATCAGCGGACAGAAATTGAGTCACATTCGCGGGTTCTAGGGTACAGCGAATGGCTAGGTAGGCCATTCCTCATGATCTTTCCTTCACCCTGCAACCCTATCCTTCTCTCCATACCTTCATTTTTAGTACGCTCCAGTGCGACGGTGAACTCCGCCTCAAGAGCCTTTTATTTAAGGTAAGCAATTTAAACTAAAAATAATCTGAATAACGAGAGAAACAAACCATCGGCAAAAAGAATAGCGACAGATACGCCATAGGCTGGCCAATAAGATTCTTCAAAGGCAGATAACTGGCAACCAGTATTGATCTTCTAAAATATCTTCACTGAATCTCCGAAGAATTTTGGCGCACCGGCGAAAAAGACTTACACTGTGCACATAAATACAGTAGCCCAAGTACAGGCTGCTCCACGAGCGTTTTGATCGACAAGTTCGCCAGTGATGAACAAGGCCATTGGACCTGGTCCTGCGGCAAATACCAGATTGAACAAACAGACTGCTGCCAGGAGTGGATAGCCGAATGAAGTGCTCTGAACAATGAATTCCTTCAGAAGGTGAACAGTATGAAATTGTTCGCTTCACTTATGCCGATTGAAAGATTGCATCTCTGTAACATACACAGGATATCCGAAGGAATGAATACATCATTTCGTTAAAAGCACAACATGGCAGAAGTCGTGGTAACGATTCCCTTCGGTTTGCTGTATAGACCTCCAAAGGACCATCGCAGATGTGGCATTCCCGTGGAAGCCGATGTCAGACTTTACGAATCGGCGAAGCGCTATTGTCCGCCTGCAGCAGATGCGAATCTTTTTGTTTATCAGGCCGTTGTCTGGCATCCCCTTCTCCTAATGCGCCCCCTCGCCTCATACTCGCGCTTGAGCGCATGGCGCTAAGACCCTATGAAGACCTCCTCAACCACTCCAATTTTTTCTCGTCCATAATCTGCTAATGTACGCCCTTCCTCATGCGCTGTGCTCCCTGGCCTTCCCCCTCTCCTTTCCGTACTCGGTCTCTTATTTCCCCAACACACAAAGCCCTCAGCTTTGGCGTTTTCGACGGACTTTTTTGAGTTTCCCTTACTGCTTTCCCGATTCGTAGCGAGCGTGCTTTTGTTTTCATGTGAAACAAACACATCAGTTTGAATTTGATCCAAACATTTTACCATAAATTCTTTTCTGTGCCTCTCTATTTAGAAATGAATAACAATAACAAAAGCCATTGTCATACCTGTCCCCGTTGGAAACCGAACATGAGCCCAGCGATGATGAGATTAATGACAGCCAGCAAGCTATATGTAGAAAGCAGCAGCGTGCGACGACCGAAGCGGTCAATAATCAGGGATGAGAACAATATTCCGGTCTAAAAATAGGAGATCCTTGTGTTGAGCAAACGAGAAATTACATCTCTTCAGTCACTGCTCGTATACTTATAATTCCCGGCCATATTCGTCACCGCTTGTAAATATATGTTGTATTTCAAAATGAATACGTGACAGCCCCTATCCAAAAATTGGCTGTTCAAGAAAGCACTCGATCTGGGAAATACTATAACATACCACACTCATCATGCAGATGGCAATATTTCCTATTGACGCCTGTTCAACAGAAAGTCCGGTTGAGAGGAGTATTTCGAACGAGAAGGCATTTATGGCTGGAAAATGAACGTTTCACAAACATGAAGATTCGGAAGATGCGGATCCATACAAGAATGCTGTTGCTGGCTTATCTAGAAGATTCTCAACATCCCTATCCTAAAGTTGAGGCGCAATGTGTCCTGCAAGCCCTTGTAACCCCCATTCCTTCATCAGGTAATAGGATTCTCTATATATCTGATCCTTGATTGGGCGGAAGTGGCGTAGTGGCAAGTGGCGCTGCTTACCAAGCACACGCTTGGAGATCAAAACCTGGATCGTACATATCAAGAATAAGGTGATTTCGGGGGTTGGTCAATCGGCAGTAGACTTGCCTAGGACCGACTCTTATACCAGCTGGCTTCAACAACTCAATGTAGGGGACGAATCGCGTTCAAATGGTCATTAAAAATCTGAATGGGGGGTCTAGTGCGCGGCGCATTCCAGAATGGGATCCATCAATGCCAAACGTTTCGAGTCATGCTTCAGAAAATTTCAAGAAATGGTGAAGTCTCTACAGTTTTACCTGCTATTCCACTCATCACCATGGAGATCCCCACAACTGCACCTACGAGTGTTCCGCGGCGAGCTGCTCGATCCTGGAATCGACGCATTTTCTCTACCAAGTCATTGGTGGGGATAGTCCACTCACCTTCCATACTGAGACGAGCCCGATTCCCTGAATTTCAGTGGTGGACTGATCAAGCTGCTTCAGTGTGGCGCGTAGTGCTTCACCGTCAATGTTGTGATAGAATCGTAGTGCCTGCTCGCTGCGATCATCGTCAGCACGAGAGTGGAGGTACCTACAATAATTCCCTTGATTAAATATATACAAAGAAAAGTAAATGCACTTTATTCGCATCCAATGCCGCATTTTTCGTTCACACCAAACAGACATAGCACAGGGCGATTAGGTAAAACATATAATCTGAGCATTAATCAAGTAGTCAGGAGAGACCTAACCACCATCCCTTCAACCCTATTCCCGGAGGGAGGACCACCCGTATCCCGCCCTAAGCGCATATTGAATTTGATTTCAGACGGTAACCAGTCTAACAAAAAAAAAAACTAAAGTGCAATTGCACAGCCTGCTGGTTGTGGGAATGATGACAGTCAAGTTTCATAGCGGGCGGAGCGTGTATCAAAGCGGGAGGAGCTCAAACTCATTGTTCGCAAGAGGTTCGGAGTCAGTCTGGAGAGGAGCGAGAGAAACTGCGTAGAGACTGGAGAGAGGGGAGAGACAAACTCATAGTGAGAACGCACTATGGCGTTTGACTTCTTCTCTATGAGTCTCTACGCTAGTCTGGAGGAGTAAAATTACATATTAGAGCTCCAAGAAAATCCAGGGGTTGGCAATAAAGTTCATCGAAATAAGACAGGTTAGGCTGCTTTCAGATTTTACGATCCGTCGCGCGACGGGTCGCAGAAATCACAACCGCCCCACCAATACTGCGGAGTGCTCTCCACTCCCGCCGCCATTTCTGCTTGGCGATGACGCTTGAATGACGACTGCTCGTGATTCTAATTGTTTCATGTTTAGTGTTTTAAATGTCCAGATGGAGCACTTGCGATTTTTGCGATACGCGCGAATCGCACGACGGATCGCGGACTCTGACACCAGCTTTGGATGCTCATCGGTCATCAGTAGACACGACTATACCTAGAAAATACGAGCCCCGCGCATCAGTGCCTCGAGCTAAATTAAGATCTCAGAAAGTAATATTTGCTAATGCTCACCCTGGACTGTCGTGGATGAACGGCATGAGAGCCATCACTGTTGCAGTGATAGCCATTTCCGTGGCATATAACTTCCACCAATCGTCACCAGTTCCGAGTAGTTGAGGCATTGCGAGGGTGGCGCCTACTACAAGAGCTATTTGCAGTAGTATACCGTTCATCATAGAAGTCACTCCACGACATTCCTTTGGACTGAAATACGGTTGAAAAGATATTAGCTACTCCCACACAAATGTTAGCTGTATGAATTAAGGCAATGCTAGCAAGCTTTCCTTGAAAAATATTAGCATACTGAAGCCGCTTGTAGACGTGGTCGACGATGAAAAGGGAGCCCATTAGGAATCGAGGTATAGGTGGTTACTAAGACAGGCAGACAGGAAGAAAAACCCAAAAATTGCCCAGAATCCGAGATACGGGGCCGTTCTTTGCCCGTTGATTTCCACGTTGCCGCCTGGTGCCACTTTTATGAGTGCTGCTCTCTCCAGCGCTAACGCTATTTCTGCTAAGGCAGCTAGAGACGGACGGCGACGGGATGGACAGGCAGCGGCGCGAGTGGCGCTAGCACGGCCCGCGAGGGCGCTGGGGGCATACCTTTGCTGCAGAACACGGATGTCTCACACCCTTCGGAGCTCGCCGGCCTTTCCACTTATCGTTAGTACTCTCTCCTTCTTCAGCCCCGACCTTATCGTAGAATCCTCCTTTGGAGGCGCTGTCCGAGATAGGGCATGTTCACTTGTTTCATTCCCGATAGTGGTAGGCAGGCGCGCAAATCTTGGTGTCGTAGTTTCTCTACGCGGCACAGTAAGCAGCAAGGGCGAAGGGTATTCGCTCGACCCGCAATCCACACCTTGGTCCGCAAGAAGCCCCGCTTTTGATGAGGCATGCCACGGGTTGCGGTAGCGGTAGCATAGGACTCGTCATTGCCAGTGCGCCAGCTAGAGTGCCGTTCGTGAAATACGGCTATGGCACGTCCGCACACGCCACACCCCCATCCCAAGGTGAAAAATGGCTGTATAAGAGGGGTGCCTTGTTCGGGACATAATTTGGGATTTCTTTCGCTTCCTTTTCTTTTACTGACCACTCCCTACCTTCAGCTTCATTGGTTAACCTCAAGTCTTAATAACCCATTTTATCTAGGGTCTTGCCTTCAACCTAAATAACTAAGTGTAAGTTATTGCAACCAAATTGAGAGTCGTTGCGGAGACAGGTCCACAATTATGAAAAGCAGAAAGCACCTAGACTTCTTCGATAACATTGCGTATGATAGAGGGGAATTTTGCGCTGCGCCCTCACGAAGACCTCACTGGATGACCTCTACTTCTCTAACTGGTGGTTAAAGGAATCTTCCACGGAAAAGCCCTGCCTCTATCCTTACGAGAAACTGATACTTTTGGCCCCTTGCTCAGTGATGATAGCAAAAAAACCGAGAAATAAGCGTTGGTTTTGTTAATAATCCAAAAAACCGTGAAGACTATAAGAAATTTGAATTTCCGCCGTAAAGCTGTCACAACTATGGGCTTCGGGAAGTCAACACGTGCAAACTTGTTGAAACAGTGAATGTGAACGGATTCCACGTTGGACCATCCCGGAAACTTACACGTGGCTCCGCAACCGCCATGTACTCTGTTACAAGAGCACTTCCGGCTCCACCCACTGGTCCATTCCGGTCCAATATTTGAGCCTTACCAGGAGCCGTATCTCTTGAGTATTTCATCCCTTTCGCTCCAAACTTTGCAAATGGTCTTCAATGACCATGGCGAACACCTATACACAAAAAAAAGGAATGACCATTTCTTCCGTGGAAGATTCCTTTAAGCTCTTCTCCTTCATCCATCGTGGCCAATCAACGATTGAAATAGCTCTGTTATGTAAAAGTGGACAAGTACCTGCATTCTGTGATGAACATTGGCGCAATGCCACAGGAGATCGTGATTCCAAAGCCAAGCAGGAAACGGGCAATAGAATAGATTATCGCGTCAGTTTCCTGAAAGAAAAAGAAAAAAGTGAAATATAAATTCTAATTGAGACACATCCCACGACGGACTCAGGATGATCTACCCTTTCATGGGATAGAGCTACAAAAATAAAGAATGTTCAAATTTACGACTTGTAAGCAATCCTAAATTTCTCGCCTTTATCCGAACCGTCGTCGCATGGCGCTCCTGTCGACCGCATGCAACGGTTTTCCGAAGCGGCGCGACTTCAGTGGCTTTCCTGCCATGCCCTGTCATCTCCGTTTAGAAAACGGCCTGTTTTCCACGAGAACGAGCTCTTCAACCTTCACAAGGCCTGCGCTTAAGCTGTTTATGGACAGTTGACCCTGATCACCCCATCTACGACTCTCTCAAGAAAGCAAATGCAATCCTCCGTTCAGATTGTGCAAACGCACGGTTGAGGTGATTAGTGCTCTGGGGAAGAAAAAGATAGCAGAAAAATCTCCAGCCATGCCCCAAATAAGACACCCCTCTCTTTCAACCGCACTCCACCTTGGGATAAGGAGATGCGCTTTCGGACGAGTATCACGAATGGCCAACTCCAGTGCCTCTATTGTCAATGACGAGCCGCAAAGCTAACGCTGTCGCAACCGCGGCCGCGTTCTTCTCGCAGTGCAAGCGTGACAGCCGACAGCAGTGGATCGCGGAGCTTGCGGACCAAGGTATCGGTAGCGGGTCAAGCGAACTTCTGACACCTCTGTCGCGCACTTTGAAGCCACAAAAGCGTCGTGCACCACTACCAGGGTCGCGCATGTGACAGGAGTACATGCTCAATGCTGAACCGTGCCTTTAAGCTCGAACCGGCATAGAAGTGACAGCGGTTGATGAATGTCGGTTCATTCGCTCGCCTATCCGCCCTTTCGTCTCTATTTCGTCAAGCCTCTTTTAAAATCCGTATTTCTTCTCGATGAGCTCGTGCAGCTCGAAATTTTCAGAAACGAAAGCATTATTCAAGGGGTTCCCGGCGACTTCTTTATTTTTTGTTCCACAGCGAGCTCCTAAGCACCTGTATGTCTCATATGGGCGTAACTTGGAATAAATAATTGATTAAAAACAATCCAAACAAGAATATTATATGAAAGCTTTGAAAGGCGAACTCACGTAGAAACTCAATATGGTGAGTGCACAAGCAGCAATTTGAATACTGTGAGAGATCTGAAAGCTGAGAAATTGTTTCCATTTGCCTTACAACTCTTGGATGCCATCCATTTTTGCTTCGAACAACGAATTCGAGCTTTCGACACTCAAATATTCAAGAATTTTCACCTGTAGCGCGTTTTTGCGCCCAAATCTCTCGGCAAGGCAACGAATAAGAAAAGCGCCTGCCATACATCCCCAGAAGAAGACTGAGATAATAAATGACCACCGTCCCTAAATAACAGTGTATTTGAGCCATAAACCAGTCAAATTTCAATAACATCATCATTCACTACTCATTCACGTCCATAAAATGCTCGCTGCACAGTGTTCTTCTATGCCAAAATATGCGCTAGCTGTTAAGTTTGCAGAAACACACCTCAAGTTGCTCTCGAGACAGCGGGTCGTCATGACCCTGCAGATGTGATTCGTTTAGGAACTGGAGAAAAGCCTCTTGGGAAGGATTTGTGATGAGAAGCTGAAAACTCATAATCTGACTGACAAGAAAGTATTTCAAAATCCCGTGGGACAATGGAGACCTGGGTAAATCGATAGAGCCTAGAATGTCGGTTTCAAATATGAGAAGCAAAACTGCTACGTAAACTTGCTGAGAAAAATGTGAGCGGTCAAAGTGGGCCGTTAATGCTGCGTTGCCCTAATGATATTTGATAAAAGCCCTGCAAGGGACACTTATGGCCCTGATTACGACGGTGGCACCTATTCTTGGTACTGGCACCATTTTGCACCAATCCGGATGCGCTAACATAGAATGTTTCACAAGAATGCTGGGTTGTGAGCAAATCTTTCGCCTCAAACGGGACTAGAACCTGCACCTTTTGCTTACCGGGCAAGTGCGCTACCAGTTACGCTACCGGGGCACCATTTTATTCCAACTCAGCTTTCAAATCGCTAACATAGAATGTGAAATTTTGTCATCACCTGGAATCGAACTTGGGACCATATTTGATCGCTCATATCTTCCTTGGCAGGTTCACGTAGCAGACAGTGTCTCAACATTTGTAAGTATCATTCAATGATCTATCGATTCACCTAGGTCTCAGTTCAGAAACAATGGGAATTTAAAACTCTTTCCTGGTTCGCAATTTCAAATAGAAATAGTCTAATATATTCATTTAGCCGAAGAGGCCCAAATTATCAAAGTACGATGGTGTACAGGGGTGGCCAAAAAAAAGAGACACTCCACCTCTAGTTCGGAGCGGCACTAATGACGGTTCGCTAAATTCAAACCGAATGCTCCCAATTGAGCATTGAGGAGCACGTCCCAAACTATCACCACACTTCGTAATAGCCTTCTACACCGACGACATCAGAAGAATTTACCATGGAAACCTTGTGCACGGTTCGAGCTCAACGTGATCCTCCACGGATCGTGGACCATTATGAGGTTTTCGAAAGCGATGACCGGAAGGGGTCTTGCACAGTTGTAGGTACAGCTTATAGGAAGACATCCATCAGCTAATCGATTGAATTAATTTTGTCGCTGCTTGGGGATAGAGCGATCACTGAAGTCATCCTTGAGCTTGACGGCGACTGCAGATGACGTCATATTCCAAAGACGGTGAGGGCAGTGAAGGAGGATTTGCTTCTACTTATGGAGGGACATCTAAGGAATATTATGCCGTAAAACTTCCATCAACAGCAGCACCCTGGGGGAAGAAAAGTTTGATGATGTGTGTCATGGGCAGAGTGTCTCTTTTTTTGGCCACCCCCGTACTTTGCAGCTTTGTGCTGTTTCTATCATACTAACTTTAGTAATAACAAAAAAAAATCAAATCAACTTAGACAGAGGAGGGTTGAAGAGTACGGTATTCTTTTTGTCAAACAAGTCTTGAATTATGAGAGGGTAATGCGTATACTTGGTATAAGCTTTCTCCAATAAACCGTTATGCATTTACCTGATATCCAAAATTAAAAGGGCCACCAAATGCCACCAGCACAGCCGAAAGGAATAGTCGCCACGTTGGAAGCGTCGAAGTCTTACGAGGAGATCTGAAGGAAATATTTCTTCCTAACAGTAATCTAATCTAGACTACTACCAAATATACTTCTCAACAAGGGAACGAGTTCCCTACGCAGTCAACCCTAAGAACGTCCACGACAAACACAACATCACCACTTCCACGTTCAAAGGCCACTTCCACAATTTTCGAACGCAAATGCATGAACGTACCGATTTTCCCCGATGAGACTCTTGTATACCGAGGAGTTTTCCATTCTATAAAAAACTTATTTGAAGAAGAGCACACATCAAAACCGACGGGAAAGCCCAACTAGATGTTTCAAAGAGCGAAAGATGGAAGTAAAAGAATGTGCACTGATGATTGAGATGACTCATTACGCCCGTTGAGGCAGCTCACATTTTTTCAACAACATTACAACAGATTCCGACCGTCTAATTGATCGCAGTTCAAGAAATCGTCGAAATGAACGAAGAGCTTCGAATAAAATTTATGAAAGGAGGCCCTTAAAGACCACGAATATGGCCCGTGCGGGATGCAAATCAGAATTCTTAGAGGCTGTGGAAGGAACCCTGTTCGCATTAAGAAGCAGCAACATGACGCCCCTGCTAGCTCTATTAGAAAAATTGGAGCCACTCGCGAAGGTACCGATGGCGCGAAAAATGTCAAGAGGAGTAGTTCATGTCGAGGAGATGTGAAAATAGCAAGGTAATTGGTAGGTGGATAGATAGGAGTATTATGTACGGAGAGGAGCACCTCCAAATTGAGGTGGAAAATACTCTTCAATTGCAATTTTGCAAAACACAAAGTACATTTTCCCTCCACAAACCCTTAATGAAGTGAATTATGACGCAGCGATATCTCTCATGATTTCTCTCTCATGGTTCTGAAATCCTATCCCTCTAGGCCGCATCAAATCCAACATCCCCTACATTATGACACTTTGAAAGGGTGAAAGTTCTACCCTTCATCTTGAAATGATTTTATTATGATGTTCTGCAATGGTTTGACAATTCCACAACATTTTTTTACTGCTACCCCGTTGTCCACACCACGTGCCGCTCATGACAAAAACAGGTGATTGAAAAAGGCTCCATGCGGTGGAAGGAACTCATTGATTTAATCCAGAGATCTGGAAAATTTATGCTTATCAGGTTCTGAAGGGTCTGCTTAGGGTTGATTTATGGTCGGATTAAATATACATCATAAATGTCTGCTCTTTCACCATTTCAACCATGTTGCCTCGAGTGCAGTATGATCTACTCCGCAGGACAGGCCATTTGGGACAGGACTGCCCAAAATGGTGTGTTGTCGCGCAGACAAGAACCGCATTTCAGGCTCTGTGCTTGGAGCCTTTGAGAACGACTGCAACAAGATTGGACGGTTGACAGGGTAAGCCACAAACTGTTGGGTTGGTGCATGATATCGTAGCGCTCGCATTTTTCATTTTCGCACACAAACGTTTTTGAGGAAATAAAAAACACAAAATAAATCAGTGATGTTAACTCTTTCATTA
>KZ346545.1:43104-53228 GCA_002352805.1 Teladorsagia circumcincta | reverse complement strand
ACTAATTTGGATTGAAGAAATTCGAATTTGAAAAAATTCGGACAGGACTTATGGGACAACCCAATATTAAAATCAAAATTCAACCAGTTTGTTGCGAGACTTTTGGAACAGTTTAATAGTATCACATGGTTTGCTGCTCACCGCTCCACCGCTGCACTAGTTACCGACTCTACCTTTCATTCTAACGTCGATCAACCAAGTGATATGAAAACCCAATAAAACGGTGCTTCGCGGCTGTTCTTGTCACAAATCAGGACTGTTCTTCTCATTTTACAAAATCATGCAAAAATACCTCAATTCCGAAGTGAAAACCGATTTGTCTACATAAATGAAGAACTAGTTCCTCTCCCTTCGCATCTGCACCAACAGCACCATATTCGATTCCCAAGCCGTCGTGTGCAAGCGCTAGCGAAGCTCTTCTCAACTTGCGCTCATCATCAGCACACTGTAAAATCAAGTGAATTTATCAACACATGGAAAGGTAAGTAGAGAGCAATTATAAGCAAAAGGATGTAAACCTACCACATAAACTCCTACAAGCTTCCACAAAATCTCAAGTAGAGTGTTTTTAGATCCAGCAACCACCGATTCGGCTTGAATACCTAGGGAATGGACACCTACGGTAAGTGTTAAATTTTGGATACAATACAAGGTCATGGAACAATGATCACTCATCAATTACCTCCGATGTCAACACCTTTTTCAGCAGCAGCTTGTAAGCAAATCCTCACATTGCCGATTTTCCTCAAACGGTCACCACATGGATTGCGTAGTCGACACATAACTGACCCTGGACTACATCCAGTCACCAACTCTACCAGTTTACTGCAAAAAAAACTGACTGAAAATCCTCTTTTTTCATGATGGTATCAGATTGATACCTGCTGTCGAAATTTGCGGACAACAAAAGAAGATTAACGACGGAGGTTCTGTCGCGAGGTTGACAGCAATGAAAGAAGCAGGCTAGGGAGGAAGACAAGCCCGAACTAGCCCTTCAGACATGCCAGCCATTGCGGGTTCAATGTAAGCAGTTAAAACGGAATCTACCTCACTTCATACCCTAAGCCAGCCACGCACCATGGGCGGTCATCGACGAATCCAGGCGGCCATCGCTCTAATGCTAGGCCGTGGACGTTACTGCCGCGCCGTTCCGAGTCAGGAGTGTTGCGTCTCCCCTCTGGTAGCAGCCCCAGCCACAGTAGTGATGGAAGGAGTTTCTTTGATAGCCTCATTCCGACTCGTGCTTTTGAGGTGAAATGGTGCCACAGTGGCGATTGTTAGCGTCCGGGAAACGAGAACAACGGGCTCAAATCCGGTCAGAGGCAGAAAGGTTTACCCGTAACTCAGCATTCCTGTGGTAACTTTTGCATAGCGAGCTGCAGTCAAAAACAGCAGTTGACAAGAACAAGTTAGAAGAAATCGGTATCATGAAATGGGCTTGTACCACGCACATTCTCCGCATACTCAAGAATCAAACATGATTTTAGTTCCGCTGTTGCGAAGCACCTTATAGTGCCTTGGTTTGGTTTGCTTTGGCCTTCATATGAGTTACAACGACGACGCAAAGTGGTTACCTCATGATCACACCATCTGTCAGATCCGCGAATGATTTCACCGCATAGCAATAGTCGTCAGCAAATCCCTAAATACTTATTATCATCGTGTTTAAAAGCGCAAAAGGCTCCTAGAAGTCATCTTCTGGACAAATTTAATTATGACCCAACCTAGAAAAGGTAGAGTAAAGTGAGAGCCATGCGACTATCATCGCTACCAAGGAGTGGGTTTTAGGATAAAACTAACTTTCCAGCTATGGAAAAAGGAAAAATAGTGTCGTATCTTGTAGCACCTTTAGAGGACTTACATGATTTATTAATTTCAAGCAAACGAGGTTGTCAGCGAGGTCAGCCCCAGTTCTACGGGCTGGGGTGGGGGAAGGAGGGTGATTCCAGCGACTGCCGCGTTTCTTAAAAGTTGGGTGAAGTTTTCAGGTCTGCCAAATTTTCCAGAGGAAGATCCCCTAAGTACGTGCGAACAACATACTCCTCTAATGCAAACACCTTTCGCGCATGCACTATGAGTATCACAACAACGATGACCAAATACTGCCCGCAGAGGGTAGGAATCGCGCACAAGGTGGTTGAAGGTACCCTCGATGAAGTAGGACCGATACAGCTCCGTTGGTCATCTTGAAAAGGTAAAACCGCAAAAACATTCGTCACAGTCGATCTCGCGACCTCTGCTACTGTCCTACATACCTCATGTATTACGTTAAGTGCAATAAAGGGAAGAAGTTCTTAGTATTTTCGCCATCTTGATCGTTTCGGAGATTTGAAAGGCAGATTTGAGATAAGCGCTCCAAGGCACATATAGGGGTATACATCTCATGTTGAATGACTATGGTGACCTGAGGGACATTCCTTGAAAGCCACTCTAGTTCCATTCATTCCACAGCGCGCACTTTTCATAAGCTTCAATAAGTAATGAGTACATAGTAGATACAGATTCTAGGTGTTACGAACTGTAGGCATAGCAGTCGCACAACACTTTGCCTGTCAGCGGAGTAACGATTCAAACATTGTGCCTCTTACATGCAAGAGTGGTTTCGACAATATGAGGTGCCTCTAGTGGAACAGCCAGGTCAGCCTACTGATTGTGAGCCAAACATCACAGAAATTCGAATTGTAAGGGAGGAGCTGCATAGGTCTGCCGAAAAAAGCTGAGAATATGAGCGAAATCCAGCCTCGTTCTATGGCAAATGAAAGAAGATGCCTCGCAAAAGAAGAGTTTATTAATTGACTTCAGATCTGGTATCAACGCCTGTGGAGAGATTTCGGAAATGAATGAATATTAATGTTAGTGGCTGTGTAGTCAACTGCTTCGGAAATGAATGAATATTAATGTTAGTGGCTGTGTCAACTGCTCTGTTAGGCTCTACGTCATTTATTACCTGGATAACCTGACTACGAGATTCGAGATTTTTCTCTGTGGATTGGAAAACTAGACAAATACTGTTGCAAATTTGGAGACGATCTCAGCAGAGAAAACATGGAAGAACCACTTGTCAATTGATTCATGGTCGCGTCTGTACCTTTCGTTTTCGTTTCTCATCGTTATCGCTGCTTCAGTGGGCTTCAACGCCAATTTTTGCTTACGAAGTCAATACGACTTGCAACTGACCTGCTTGTAAGTTGGTTTGAAACCCATTTTGGTGAAGGCTCTGTTCAATGAAGCTCCTCCTCCAGATAACACCTCTCGACTTAGTTCCGCAAAAACATCATCCAAGCACTAAATTTGTATACAATAACACTGAAGCATTAACTGTATTAGATCATATTTATGACATACTTTGAATGCCGAGTTCTTTGTAAACATTCGAGGATTGTGCTTGATTATTGAAGCAGCCTTTGCTGTTTCAACGAAATAACAAAACAAAGCCGTATAGGTCAGGAAATGGCTGTTAAGGGCTTCTCGGCCGCTGTCCGTAAGAACTAGCCTGGAGAAAAAAAAACAACGATGCTAAACTCTAAGATAGCAGAAGCATTATAGCGAGCTCAATGTGGGAACAACCCATTTATTTGAAACTCACTTGCCGCTGCCGTAGGCAAACTTCTTGTTCTTCAAAATCCTCGGATCTGCGAATAGCCGCTGCACAATGAAACGACTAATGACTTGGATGAACGCTTCATCTTCACCCACGTTAATTGTTGTGTTGAAAACTAAATGTGACAAGCTAAAAAAAAGCTGCATCTGATAATTAATGCAGTTCCATACCAGTTTCTAATCCGAGATGAAGCCAAGCTGGATGGAATGAGAGGAAAAGGCGAAGAAGTGTTGTTTGGAGAGCTAAAGAAGGAAGTCGTCATGATAAATGGTCGTAATAAGAACTCATAAAGTAGCAACAATAGAGCTCAAAGCAATAAAATGGTGAAAAAAAAACTGTATAAATCAATAACCGATCAAGTGTCCAAATCATAGCGACGCACACTTACCTATAGCCCATCCCTTTGCACGCCCCTCCTACCACAAGCTTTTAGTGCTCCTTATGGTTCTATTTCTACTTTATTCCCTGTCCCGCGTTGTCTCGGAATCAAGTTCTAGCGAACGCTACGCCCGCTGTGGGTGGTGTGTATTTTGTCTTGCCTTGTCTTGCAAAAAACTGTTGACATAATCTCAGGCAAATAAAGATAGTCGTCAATAAAGTAACGATGTTGGTAATTCAAATGTCTTCACCAAAAAAGGTAAAAGCGTATTGGGCACAGCTTCCGTAATGGAACAGGTGTGTTAAAAGAGAATTGCACGAAAGAACTGATAAGGAGGTCGTCCAGGGCAAGGTGGCCTTTTTCAAAACATTTTGCATGCTAAAGAGCTCTTAAGTAGACTATAGTGCTGTGTTTCGTTATCGCTGAACGGTCTCCTGGAGGCCAAAAAGGGGGCCGAAAAAAATCCATTAAGAATGGGCGGCTTTTAGAGCCTCGAAGTGGCGTTTGAGACTCGTACAGGAATCACCTGCATATTGAACGACGCTGATAGATGGTATCGAAAACAAGGTGAAATTTGCCAAAAATTGCAGTAGTGTCAGTGGTACTGCTGGAACAAGTGAAAAGGTTTCATGAGCATCGTCAGCATCCATTAAATCGAAGTGGTCCGGCGGTCGAGGGGGTAGCGTGATAGGCTTGCAGGAATGGTCTTTGTGGATCGAATCCGCTCTGCCTCGGGAATTTTGCATTTTCACTCGTCACCTCAATGAGCGCCAAATCACTTCAGCGTCAAATTTAACGCTATCTTCACGATGAGGACCACCAGCAGACCCTGCAAATGGGTTTACTTATTGGCAGAAAGGATAAGTAGCGCCAAACTGGCGCCGACGCCAATAAAGAACGCCATATTCGTGATCAGCACGCCGATTTACCCCTATGGACAGAATTTCGACGAGAATCGAAGTTTGACCTAACTTCGAAAAAAGGGTGACCATGAGTCAGACGTCGTCATGCACGCCGGCGGGTGACTTGAAGACGAGCGCTGCGCACCCATGAAGCGGAACACCCTGATGATTCACGGAATCGAGAGCTCGGTTTTATACGGAGCGCCTACCACGACGTCTCTGTCCTTGAAATCGCTCCAGGCGTGAGATTGGTCCCACGAGTGGAAGAATTGAGGACCCAATATACCAAGCATTGATGAAGGGAAGAATTTGTCAAATCCAACTCTTGCGGATGCGGATCACTAGTTTGAGCTTCACTTCTATGAATCGTAATTCAGAAACAATGCTGCGTAGACAACTCAAAAAATGTTTGTTGTGTGGGACTGAGGATGTGTCAACAAACACACACTGCACCAATGGTTACGAAGTTTTTAGTGGAAGGAATTCGAAGTAAGGGGGGCCATTCCCGTAATGACGACAACCTTCTGAGGAAATGGCAAAAGAAGATTCCCTAATCAGTGTACGAGGGTCAGCAGCACATCCTGTAGCGGGCATAGCAAAAATCTCGGAGCGCCTGCAGAAACTTGAAAAGATAAGAAAGCTGAACAAACGGGCACCGCATGAGCTGCCGCGTAACAACTTGTTTTATTCACCAAAAACATCTCAGTTTCAAAACATTTCGTCATTGTTGACGGAAAGCGTATTTCTTTGTGGCAGTGTTAAGCAATTTTCAAAAAATCTAGATAGCAACAACATCAAAAACTTTTCCAAAGTGGGAATTCCACAAGGTGACGGCTACGGTGACGGATTCGCAGCCTACCAAAGTAATGATGAAGCACAACTCTCTGAACTCAGGTGAACTATACAGCACCAAGGTCTGTACACCACGCCGACGTATTGCACCGGAAACAGCGAGGTCTTTATCCAGGAGAGGGAAAAGGACTGTCCTTCATGTCTGACCCCCATCCAGATGTCGCACAAACGATCTCGCGAGAAATGGACGAATCGACCTATCCAGCTTTGTTTCACATAGCGTGCACACTGGACCTCTACCTCAACAACCTCCCCTTTTTCAGCCATCTCGGCAAGCTTCTTGAGCAGAAAAAGATTTGAAAACCAGGCATGGTGGAAAAGACCTTCAACAGCTTCTGCGGTTCAAATATTCTGAGTTCTTGCACAGAATCAGCATGCTTTTTTATTAAGAAAGGAGCGTAGTTTGCAACACTATTTTTACATGGCTGAAGATGTTGAACTTGAGCTGGGATATACTGCTGGAGGTGAGGTGAAGACGGAGGTCAGAAATCCGCATTTATTTACGGACAACCTAATACTATCATTGTTTTCACAAAAAGAAGCTACTACATCTTCAGAAGTTAATTTTATGTACAACAAAGCATAACAATGCATACTTAAGGAGGTGCTCGAAGTGGCTTCTTTCGGCAGCGATACAGGCTTCAAGTCTCTTCACAGCTGACATAAATGTGGGCTCCAAGGGCCTGACGTCAACTTCGTTCCAAAAAATATTCACACCGGAAGAAGCGCACAATTGTCAAAATGAAACCATTTTGCGGATACGGCAACAGGCATTCTGCTCGACGTCTTTTGCACAAAAGAAGCCGATTCCCAAATTTACCATGGCTTGAGCAGGAATTACAGCTGAAATCAAGACACCGCTTGTCTTTGTGAATAAATCCGTCGAAGTTTATATCCAGATCTATCAGAGAACAATTCTACGTGATGTGCTCCTTTCGTGGACTGTTTCGACTTCCAGAGAACGTATCTGCATTCTACACAAGACAGGGCGCCTGCACATGCCGCAAAATCTACGCTGGAGCTCCGTGACCGTCAGTTTCCAGGTAACCAAATATCTGCCCACCTAAGTCGCGCCCGATTTAAAGCCGATGAATTTCGCGGTCTGGGGTTTCTTGCAGCAGGTGTCTTCTGAGCAACATCGAAGTTTGCTTTCCCTGAATGGTTCCTTGGAGACGGCGTGTAAAGAGCTCGACATCAGCTCTGTGCGGTTCACGGAGATGTTAGTTGAGAAGAGAAGCCTGTGTCGCTGCCAAAGGAAGCTTCTCTTCGTAAAAAATATAGTCAACAAACCATGCACCAATATTAAGAGCCGCCCAAAACTTATGTCAACTCGGCGAGCTCCGCCCATAGCGGGCGATTTCGCGCTGAATTGAGCGGCGCAGAAAGCAAAAGTTATGATTTCTGTCACAGAACAGGAAACCGGGAAAAAAAATGGCGTGCACTGATGTGTTAAGCCAGGTTAGGAAGACCCCTCTGCGGTGGGTGAAGCGTTCTCAAAAGTAGCGGCGCTCAATGAAAAAGCTCATAACTCGATTGAGAGGAAGCTCATAGAACAGTAATAAATCAGCTGTATCTATTGTATTCCCAGCGTACCTGAACTAGAAAAGAGGCCTTCGTGGGCGGAATGTTCCCTTAAGTAAGCGGTGTTTATTACACACCAATTTAGCGCCGCACGCTACCGCGCGTATTCAGCCGGGGGGGGGGGGGAGGCTTTACTTACTCCGCCAAACACTAAGTCGCTTTTCAAACGAGTTGGCCAAACGCTGCATAGGCTACCATTTGCTGAAGCTCACTGTTAAATAAGCGCTGTGAAGTGCGGAGCTAATGTGATGTCTTAAACCCACCATTCATCGACTGGCAGGATAATTTAGCGTTCAAATAGTATTCGATGCTAATGATGAAGAAATGAAAATACTCAGTACTCATTGATATACATCAGCATACACTTAGGATTTTGGGGAGTTTAGCGGTGGAGTGGTATTTCGAGTTGTACAACGGGAACGTAAGTGAAGTGATGTTGGGATGAAATGCGTTGTCCAGAACATGGACTGAAATTTCCCTGCATTCTTACGCATATCGTTATTATCAGTCCCTGTTCAACGTTATCACTCTGTCCCCCATAGAACATGCTCCCATCCCAGCCTCTACATCATTTCTTAGAACCAGCGCCTCACTGCTGTTGAGTTGCGCTCTACAACTTTCGTGGGATTTGCGTTTTAGCGCCTCTTATCACCTCTTATCAGCCCTTATCATTTCCTGCCCTTCACCAAACATGTTCCTTCCCCACCCTGTTTATCGCTTGGTATTATAGAACCAACGCCTCACTGGTTCTGGTACGCGCGCTATCAGTTTCGTCCAATTTGCCTTTTAGCGTCTCTTATTGGCTCTTATCAGTCTCTAACACATTCCCCTTTCCACCAAATATGTTTCCGTTCGTGCACCTACATCATTAAAATGCAGCACTCCATGGCTGCAGAAAAGCGCACTATGAACTTCGTGAAATTTGCATTTCAGCGGCTCTTATATGCTCTAGCCAGTCCTTATCACTTTCTGTCCCCACCAAAAATGTTCCCGTCCCTCCCTGCACATCATTTGATATTGGGTTGAATCATAATTCCTGGCCGAATTTTTTCGGAATCAATTTTGTTCATGTCTAATTAGTGTCATTACGAAATTGGTTAGTATGTTGAAGGAGGCCTCAGTACCTTTAACTAGGATGTTTCAGAAGGTCAAAGGGCAGTGGGGTAACTAAGAAGGGATCGAAATAGAACAACGACCAAAGCAGGCAATTATGCTTAACGGTCGTTTAAAGAAGAACCTCGCAAGGAGTGCAGTAAGCAAAACCAGCGCTGTGTTTGCCTCAGTCTTTGCCACTGATCGGGCACTGAGCTATTGGCTTGAAAGCATCGGAAAAGACGATACGAGCAGCGAAGTCAGACCTATTCATGCACCTCCAGTCACTTTCGATGAGGACCCCTTGCGCCATGAATCGGAGGTTCATCCGGACGCTACCACCTGAGATTTGTAGCAGATACCTGGGCACAGCCGACGCACCACCCCAAGCCGTCTGAATGGAACGGGTTGTAGCAGAATGAAGTTTTGATGGAAACGGCATCCGTCAAGTGACCATGATCGAGAAGCAGACCTGACCATTTGCAGAAATTTCATTCTGCGTCCGCATAGCCTGGACTTGCCCTAGACGGTCACCAATGGAGATGAGTCATGAGTCCACTACGACGACAACACGCAATACGCCTTATGGCTATCTCGCAGCCTAACCCACCATCTCACCTGAAACCAGAGCTCTTCCATCAGAAAATATCACCCCCGATTTGCAGGAATCGCAGGGTATCTCGCCTTGAGAACCGCTTCATCTTATACAGACAACTACTGCGAAGATAACCATGAATAACTCCGAAGTTGGCCGCAGCACTGCGAGAGAACCATTCGAAACGGGCGACGGACTTTTGGCTCGTCCGGGATCGCACGCGGCAAATCGCGCGGCGAACTGGACGAGGCAAACTTCGCGGGCTTTTTTCAACACGTCAAAGCGTGTACAGATAGAACTCGGAAGGTTCTGCGATCGATTACATTCCAGCTTGCACGGAGATCTGAGGGTAGCAGTTATGAAAAGGAAACTTGGGAACATCAGGAGGAAAGATGGAACTAGCATTGTGCTGTTTTACCAGTTAGGAAGTTCGTGTCGTTTGAAGGAGAGAATTTCAGGAGGAGTGAGTGATCCGATTATTGTGCTTGGGTAAGCAAGGAGGGAAGATAATTTTACCAGTTAGGAAGTTCGTGTCGTTTGAAGGAGAGAATTTCAGGAGGAGTGAGTGATCCGATTATTGTGCTTGGGTAAGCAAGGAGGGAAGATAGAAGAGAGAAAATGAAAGAAGACTTGATGACTGATGACGAGAACGGATTCTGGGGGAACGATGGAGCAATTTGTGTTCTCCTAAGGCTTATCCCCATTCCTGGGCATGAACCCAGTGTCACTTCCCATCGGGCCTCCCGCATCAGCAGAGCAGCAATTATTTCAGCAAAATTCTTAAGTGTTTCTCATTCATTTGATGTTAGTGGTGCCGTTTCCTGAAGGTTCTGTTTTTCAGCTGTTTACGCTGAGAGCTCCTCACGACACCGCAATTTTCATGTATTAGCGCCTGGAAAGTTTAAAACCACAGAATCGTGCGGACTTTATCCGCAATCTACACTTGCTTTGACGTGTTGGGTTCTATTGCATGAAGCCTTGCATCGTTCGAATCGCCGCGCATTCCGCCGCGCAACTCGCCGCGTGCCACTCCGGACGAGCCAAAAGTCCCGCACCCATTCGAAACGTCTCAAAAACCCCTTCCTCCGGATGAACGCCCGACCTCACATTGCGAAGATAAAT
>KZ346545.1:0-10252 GCA_002352805.1 Teladorsagia circumcincta | reverse complement strand
CATACATACATTCATTCATACATACATACATACATACATACATACATACATACATACATACATACATACATACATACATACATACATACATACATACAAACCGACACACCAAGTTAGCGTTCTATAAAATAGAAGGATACCACAGTCCACCTTCCGTGCTGGGGACGAGCACGGGGATCCCGTCCATTGACTCACATTTGGTTTCGTTAGCTCACTTCGTTAGCCTCCAGCGCCATAGTCGCGCACTTTTGAGCCGCGAAAACGGCACATCTGTAATCTCCATGGGCAAGTTTATCCTTCTCAGAGAATAGATTGTTCAATAAATATATTCGATATAATATCCAATATATAATGTTCAATCGTTGGTTGCTTCAAGAATCACTGAGCACACTCTCGTCCATCCCACATGCTGCTGTAGAGGGAGCTGAAGGGCAGGAGAAGGGACCTAGATAACCTAAGGTCCAAGTCTGACGTTTGATTTTAATGTGATGTCATCACTACGGTAGACACTCTACTGAATGCGATATCCTTCATGTGCCCACGCATAAACTCTATGAGGTGTTGACATTGTAGGTATAAGTCAGCACGGCGGAAGGCGTGAAGCTTACTCACGGAGGGAAGGGGGGGGGTGATGGCGCTTGCATAGCTACAGAACAGGTGAAGTGTAAGGCAGCCAATGGCATACACAGGCTCCTCAGCCACAACGTCAGGGCTATACGTCGCAATGATAATTGAGGTTTAAATGAACGAGTTGGGTAGGGAAGCTCGCTAATCCTCCACATAGCTTCTTCAGATATTCTTTCATAATGAATTGTTCGCTCTGATCCGCGAAACACAACTAGGATGAGGAAACTCGGTGAAGTCCGATTTTGCTTGCCGACTTTTTGGCTTGCGGCCACAGGATTTCTCTGGTAGAGGCATTCTTTTTTTTTTCGCAGGATGATGGATAGTCATTGGTGATAGTAAATTATCTATTGGAGTGTTTTGTTCAGTTGTTGTTCTGTTGTTGTAATACCTTCCGTTTTATGGTCAAACATGCACGCTCGTATTAGCTCAATTTGATGACAAAGCTCCCGGTACCAAGTTTCCAAAACCAGAGAAACAAGACCCCTTCTTTGTCCTTACATTTCCGCATCGATGCATCTCTCATCTGCCTTCTTCAACGCTTACGTTCTCTTTGCCTAACGGCAAGAGACCTACGGGTGGCGGCCAGCCGCTTTGTTGATGAAAAGCGGCTCTAGCGGCGTGGGATGGCCATGCTGTATCGCCGGGGCATATCATTCGCTGCCAGTTGCGTTTCGTACCGCACGGTCAGGGGTTCCGCTGTCCTCCACTGAAATTTCCCCGTTCTTCGACCTTCAAGCTTATCGTTGAATCCTTCCTCAAAAAAGTTGTGCGGATCAGCTTTCCCAACAGAAGCATACAGAAAACAGCTCATCTACTCTATCAATTTCGGTGGCCAACGCATGTCTATAGACGCCGACTCGAAGAGCGAGATATAAATTATATATACGTGCCAGTTCAGCTCCGAAGTCAGAAGGGGATATTGTTCGTGGGTGTGGGAGGGTAATCACAGCTGATAAGGGTTGCCAGGGCGCCTTAAAATGCGAAGGTCGCCATTCTGTTGCGCGCCCTACGTTCACACTAGGGTGTTCATACTTGCAAATATTTCGTGGAATAGGACTGGGAAATTGTATCGATATGACCAGTTTAGCTCGAGCAGGTTCAGCTAATGATACATTTTATTCAAGGGTGTCGAGGGTGTCGCAAAGAAAGTGAACCAGACCGCAAAACAGCAAATCTTTCCGTGAAACTAATATTTTCAACGAAAACCAAAGACTTGCTTACATTATCGAGGCTTTACGAAGAAAAATGTGGTCAAAGAAACTGTTCGTACTGCACGGATAAGATCTGCCAGTTGCGAGGGACCGTTTGTTTGGTCACATGTGGAGCGTGCGATCGTAAGTATGTTGGAGAAACCATGAGGCCGCTGTACAGAAGGATTGATCAACATGTGCGAGTTCTCCGACAGAAATCCTTCGTCATATCCAAACATTGGTTTTTCGCTGCATCGACTCCTACACCACAAGCAAGAACGGCCTCCTAAAATGAAAGTCACTGTACTCCACCGCTCGAAAGTGCCTCCTTGGAAAGAAAATTGTTGGAGGCAGTCACTATCAATGGCGATCTCCACAAATAAACAACAGGCAAGAACTCATGGATTCAATGAGGCCTATAAGTTAGCGGTGGATATAAGCAAGTACTGGGTAATAGTCACGTACTGCTGAATCTTAGTGTTTTTCGTTTGACTAGCGATTTTGCTAGAGGTGAGGTGGCTATCGTTTCATTGCCGCCAATTGTGTTGTGAAATCTATTTTAAATTGATCCTTCTCGGGAAAATCATGATTCTTATTCACCCATAAATCACTGGCTTGAGACCCATTGTCCACGATAAAGTCGAAAAGAACAAAAAAAAATTGTATTTGTTTTGGTAAAGAATTTGAAAAATCGGGGAGACTGCTGCGTGTTCGAACTCCCGCCGAAAATCTGGCACAAATCTTAGCGGTGGGAGGTTGCTTCTTTTAATGCGGTCACTAATAACTCTTTTTGACCCTTAGACTTACTGCACTCGCATCCTATATTTCCATCGTTTCCTATTCTATCGGTTGTTTTGTCTCCATTCTTCAGAACCGAACTCTTTCACACAATTCTTTCATCGCGTCGCCTGATTCGTAGGCGCCCCAAGGCGCACTTCTTTCCATGAGCCGCCTTTGGCTCCGCCCAAATTGCCCTAAAAGGTCCATAAACTGTGTTTGCTCTTGTTCATTTCTCTTCGGGAACTGGATCTCCTTGCGTGAAACTTTGTGTGCTGTCTCTAGTGATCACAGCCGGCACATTAACGTTGGGGAAAGAACGCAAGAAGTTCCCGGGAAGGACTCCTTTGAGGTGCGGTTTCTAGAGATTGTTTGCAGAATCTTTCTGATGAAAAGAACCAGCCTGGTTATTGTTTGACCTATACCAAGATGTATTGTTGTAAGATTCTTGTGGTTGTAATATGCTTGTAATTTAGTAGTTGAATAAGCTACTGGGGCAGCGAAAGCTCACCAATAAAGCTTATAAAAAAGAGTCCTACTCATCAGTTCGCTGAACAAAAGTATTCAACAAATGAGGCTCAGCGATAACTCCATTATATCCGATTTTATTCATAATCTAATACCAAGAGGTCCAGAAGTCGTCACACAACCCCACTTCAGAATTTTCGAATAATGTGAATGCAAATCGAACATAAGCGTTAGACGCTCACATGAATGAGTAAACACATTAGCTGACCTTCGCTATCACGCGCATCCATGATGGACCTCAGTGAAAACGGGGAGCCTGCGATACCTTATGGTTAGGTCAATCGAATAACACATGCAATAGTGAGGTAATTTGTGGAGTGAATCAGCTGATGTTCCCCACGTCCTCCGGTTCCGGTGAGGCCTATCGTGTGAATGCGCGCGAGAGCGGGCGAAGCAAAACTGGTGTCAGAAGAAGTAACGAAAGAAAAAGTAAACTTAGTTCAGGAAATTGGTGGATAAATTTGATCTGTTTCAGGGTGCCCACATACTTATGATACAGGGAAATAATTTCCATCGAAAATAGTTCGCTGAACTATTATGGAAAATAATCTTTTGCTCGAATTGTCAATCGAGCACTAGCAGTTGAGTGGTGTAGGTTTCATGGCAAGAAACGTCTTCTGCTGACCATGAAGAATCGTTTTAGACATATAATTTTGGTACGCACTGTATAGAGGGTGGGCCAAAAATAACGACAACAGTTTGAATTGCCAAGAATGAACATGCCGCATTTCTAATCTAAACGAGAATTTAGCAATCTCCACGATTTGGTCTTGAATCGTGATCGTCCACCAAATCTCAAGTATTCTTTCGCGGCATTTGCACAGGCCTCGAAAAACATTGAAGAGCCATGATCTGTATCAAGCGATGCGGTGCGTGGGACTGGTCCTACGATTCCGCAGTGATTTCTTCAGTGAATCCTCAGAATTTCGAAGTTTCACGCAAGCATTATTTCTAGAATCAATCTGACAATGCATTCAATCAAACTCAAATCCAAAGTAATGACCCGTCTCTTTTTGAAGAAGATGATGTCTACCAAACTGGCCTTGCATCAGTTTTCCACCACCCTTGTCTTTTGGGTGGGACCTCTTCTGCTGGATGGTCCAGTAACGGTTTTCGGAACGAATCCAAGCTGAGCACAGCGATTTGCCCGTCACGAAGTCTCAAACAGTCTCCTTGATGCCCTGCTCTAGTGTGCTTCTGCGAACAGTGCTGACGTTGACCTTGAAGTTCAGTGATTCAGAAGCAGTGGCAGTATCACTACATTCATCGTAACAATCATCATTTGGTGGTCAACTAGCTAGTAAGATAACATAAGTGGGTGGGAGGGAGGGTGAAGTCAACCGCTGATAAAACTAGGGCCTAGATCAGTCTCAAGGACCATTCTGATGTGATCATGGCTGTGATAAGAAAATTTACTTCACAAGACACCTTTTGTGTATGCGCACCTGCTCCTCGAGATGTTGACTACTCAAGTGAAAGTGAGCACCGTTTTGAGCAAGAAAAGTATTCACCGTCGTCGGGGACAAAAGTGGTCGGTAATAAACTGGCTAATAAACTTGCAACAATGTCTGTGCTCATGTTGAGGGTATCCAGGAAATAGAATGTTCACATGTTCCAGGTACACAGAGAAACAATGTATGCTTGTGTGGAAGTTTCCGGCACTGAGAACCAAGACACATATTGGTGCGGCAAGTGGAATGATATGCGTTTCGGTTTTATGGAAGGAAAAGCGTCATTTACCACGGTAAAATATCCACTTAAGTTCAAAAGAATTACGGCAATCTAAGATGGTGATCTGTATTTCTTGCGCACGGACGCTTTCATCAGGATGCATGCTCCGATGCGCACCTGCTCCTCGAGATGGCAAGGGCCGGCAGAGACCATTACCCACTAAACCATGTTCACAAGGATAAAGACAGAGTTGTTCAATGCTCAAGAGTTCTCAAGTTCACTAGAGTTCTCGCGCAGCGTAGAACAAAAGGCTCGTATTTTCTGGGTATTTCACGATTTTCTATCCATTTTTCTGACGGTCCACCTCCCACCCCTACTTTCATGCTTGAGTAGAATTACCTCATCAATTCGATCCTAAATCTTGCCTTCAATGGCGTGTCGATGCAGGAGTCCTTATCACCATGTGACTGCAGTAATGGATGAGAAAGAAAACCAGCCAACAAGATTGGGTCTGCTAGAGGGTAGATCACCCTGATTTTGCATTTTTTTGCAGCCTTTCACTTGGAACTCTAAGATTGAACCACGATGATAACTGAAGTATTCTCTACAGATGTTACAGAAGCTAAGGACGCACTAAGCCTTTGTCATGGGGATCGTCGTCGACTTCAATGAAGTATCGGCTAAAGAAGGACTAGGGTGGATTACCTTGCACTAAGAACTCAATAGATCAAGAGAAGCTGCTCCTGATTTCGACGGATCGACAAGAGCATCCACTGTAATACACTATTTCAACGACTACTCGCGACGATGAATCTGAGAGTCTTCTAATGTAGAATTTCATGCAAACATTGATTTCGTCTCTAACAGAGGTCTCGCACAACCGGTGTAGCGAATGCTCCGGAGGTGGGGTTATATAGGAGCAAAAGTGGCAGTCATCTGCGTGGACAAGCAAATGACATCAACACGCGACCGTGAAGCTACCGGCACGGTAGTATGTGATCGCAAAGGGCTTGCAAGTTACTTACTCGTCAGGGTTACAGTAGCCCGCCGGTTACCTACTTATGTCAGGTTTTCGTTCTACATCATTTTCTCTTCGCTGATAACGTCGTGATCATAATTTCGTCAAATAAACCACAACTTTGGTATGTCGGTTGTTCGGGGTATGTCTGTGTGTGTCGTTCTGTCCGTCCGGACCAGTCGCTGACAGAAACGGGGAGCTCGAAGGGCTACACGTTGTGATGTTGATGTCATGATCATGATAATACCTGCAACGACTATATAAACACAAATCGAGCACACTCAGCCTCATTCTACATGGAGAAGCCGTGGCAGCGGAGAGGTGGGCAGAAGGGGAGGGGTGGGGAGAAAGCTGGAGCGAGGGCACAAGGGGAGGGAAGAATGGAGTGTGGGAGAGCGACGGTTTCAAGGTTAAGGTCCAGGGACGGTAGTAGTCTGGTCTGAACTGCTAGTAACCTTGCGGCAACCTCCTCATGGCCTTCGTCCAAAGCGTCCTGAAACATGGGTACAGAACCTCTGGAACCCTCCGAAGATCCCACGTCAGAGTGCTCAAAGGCGCACAACTCACTAGGAACCGGGTGATCACATCAAGTGTCGGTAGGAGGATTGGCAGGGCTACCATTCAACAACGATAACGGCAGGGAAGGTGGATATAGTGCGCGAGGAGTGGAGATGCAGGCATGCTGCCCTCAAAGTGTGGCTATCTCTAAACAGTCCTCCGGAAGACTTTTTATAGATGGCCACATTTAAGTTGCGTTTATTTAATCTGCGATGTTCAAAGCAGAGTATTGGGAAGGGGAATGGAAGCGCCCTGTCCCGATATGTCAACGGAACAGTGCCTACGCTTAAGTTGGGTCGGTCACGGTTCAAAATTGCGGGAAGCCATAGCTTTGCAATGTTCGTAGGCTATTCCCTTCTCTTCACAACTCGTACAACATTGACAAATAGAGCTCCTGAGAGCGGTGGCAACGATTCAACTCATGAGACGTTGCATCGAAGATTCGAACCCATGTGAAGCGGGAGTTTTGCAAACAATGTGGAAGATGCTCGTCATTTCTACCTTCCATGTCGAATTTCCAATGGGTTTGTGGAAATATTCGACGCTGTCCTGGCAGGCAGCTGGTTTAGCACCGCGTGAAGTCTGAGATTTGACAACAGCATCCGTTTCCTGCTGTTGTTGATATCTCCAATTGCTGTGATCGAGTGATCCCTGGGCACTGGCAAATCGCGGCTATGAATCCTATTAACCAAGGTTCAAGTGCGAGAGAGGCGCAAGTTCTGCAGGTAGTGGTGCGAGGCTGACTATTTCAAGCAAGATCATGTCCATGTTTCCACATTCCTTATTACTAGTTAATGGGGATAAATCACCACATTTGATGACTAGTTTAAGGTACTTTACTACGTCCCAGATTCCAACGTGATGCTGTGATTGTGGTAACACCCGCAACGCCTACATAAAACCAATCGAGCACACTTGGCAATCATTGTACATAGTGCTGCGCTGCCGTAGCAGCTGGAGGGGAGGGGAGGGTGGAAGGCGGGGAAGAAGAGGAGAGAGGCATGGAGAACTACCGCTCTCAAGGGTAAGGCCTATAATTGTGATGAGGTATTATTCTGACGTAATATTGTGATTGTGACAGCACCCACAACGGTTATATAAACAATCTGAATGAGCTAAGGAGATATGCAAAAATTTCAATTAAATCACCTTCATTATATAAATCACAACAGTGTGTTTGTATGTGTGCATGGGTGTATGTGTGTCCCACAAGTTCTGGCATTTTGGATCTCAGGAAAAGCATGAAGAAATGAAACGACCGCACTACCTGGGTTGGCTTGAAAAAGGTGATCAGAACGCTGGTGTTTCCAAACAAAGTCATGTAGACAGTGGTCAGATAACAACTGCTCACAGTCTGTCATAAGTTGCATAAGCCCATCTGCTCCGTCCAACGGGAGGAGTGAAAAAAAAAGTTCAAGAGCTCGTTTCGAGGGCCGAAAATGGTGAATATGTGGGCACCGTTTTCGTCGACGACAAAATCCCTCACAAGGAGCGAGGATTCGATCTTCAAACTCCTAGGATGCCTTCATGAAATCCCGCAGAAGCAAGTAAAAGTGAAAGGAATATTTGCCACGAGTATCACCCAATCCTTATTACGGTCTGGACAAAAGTCTCAATCACCGGTATCTCACCAGCACTGTCTGTTGAAATTCGACTAAAACTCGATGCAGAACTAATAAACGAATGTCTCAGGGCGCCATCTGTGAGTGAGATATCTAGCTTTTTGAGCAAGATGAACTTCCTGTGCATAGGGAGCGGAAGTTGTTCAGGACTGGTTTCATTGTATTCTTCTTGATTTTACATTCTCAAACAAATAGCTGTCATATCCTTCAATTTCAACTTGCTGGACTATCCCATATGGGCCGTTTCAGGGCGCGGACGCTTCACTGAACAATTCATCCACATGGGGCAGCCGAAGCTTTTTCTTTGAGAAGATTTGAATAAGACACCTCAGGATGCCATGCGGGCTGCAGCAGGGTTGTGTTCGATGCAACTGGGAGCTATACTCATAGCGGCAGGGAGACTTGTCAAATGAATGTCATTCCTTCCTGTAGGTAAATGACTGGCTAAGAATTGTGTGTAACCGCTTGTTGATACACCAACTTTGAAAGAAGTTCTAAGTTGAGAAATGTATTACAATATTTTTGGGACACCCTGTAGAAGGCTTGATTACCGAACATGCCGTGGAAGGACTGATTGCTTTTAATGTAACATAGCCCTTATCTCAATCGAAACTCAGGGAATAGCGTCTGGGTTTCTTTGAAGCTCCAGATGCTGCAGTATCTTGAAAGGGTCATCGTTCACTTTACTTCAAAGACTTATTTGAAAACATCCCAATATGCGTTTTACAAGTGGAGGTATCACTGTTAAAAGCAGTGTAAATGACACGCAATTACTTGGATCAAACAGGGTGCTATATAAACTGCTGGATGATCAGTGCTCCGACGCCATCGCGAAACCTTTGAACAGATGTGGCAACTCGTGTCACTCAAGCAGTGGATAGCACTTTAGCATGAATCAGAGGCAGATGAAGGTGATGCTCGCGCTCACAAGGTTGACTGACTGAATGACTCATTCCAATGAATTGACGGTGGATGGTAAAAGTGAATATGGTTCTTATTCGAGGAGGTCTCAACGGAATCCCGTTCTTGAGTATGATTTACTTCATAATCGCGGAGATCGAGTAAGTTTGAGCACTGCCCACGAGGCTTTGATCAAACTACTCGATGTGGTCGGTGCAATCCACTGGATTTCACGATGATGAACCAGGTGCCTGGAATCATAGTGAAGTCTCCTAAACAGCCAGTTTATAGTAGGCCACTAGGTCATGTTGACCTCGCCTTCGAACGCACCTAGAAAGCATAGGAAAAGGCGGGAAATTCGCGCTGACCTGCTGCAGAGGGCGCGGTCTAGGGCACATCTCAGGTAGCCAACGTATAAGGTGTCACCTTGCCCAGACGGCGAATCCAGCAGAAAAAGGGGAAGCGCATGGAGATTGCATAGACGCAGAGGGTCATGTAGAGGGCGACTAAAATGTACTCCTGAGTACGTTTTAGTCGTCCTCTGCATGACCCTCTCCTCTGCAATCTCCATGCACTTCCCTTCCTCTGCAAGTCATCCATTAGTCGGGTTGAAGGTCTCTGCGTCCCTGCCATGCCGTGCTAGGTGTTCAGAGTACTGGTGGCGAGAGTGCTGCTGGAGCTATCAATAATATTGATGACTTTCTACCAATAAGGCGATCTGCTGTCCCTTGCTTTGTTCATCGTGTTGACCGGCCATAGCCCTTCCTTGGTCACGGGAGCGTTTCACCTTTGCACGATCATTCAAGCCATGATCCCACGGCTGCGACGCGTCAATTGGCGCAGTGGGTTCGTTCTATGTTACCAGCGCGTCAATACTGTCGTGGTGTTCGAGGTTTTGCAATCATCAGAGGTTATTACCTTGCCTTCTAATTCCTTCAACTCAACCCAGCAATGCTTTGTGGTGCAGTGGCAGATGGCGCACTCATGAGACGCCACATTGCATGGTTCAACTCCACGGGTGATGCGAGTTTTGCTAGGAATGTAGTGGAGTTTACCGTCAAGACTAGGGTCTTCTCGCTGTTTCATTATTCGCCGTTAACGGCCGATGTTCACCACCTTGTACTCCCAGTCTATGGCACTTTACTACCGACTGGGGGTTATTGTGTTGGCTATGCGATCTGTGATTTTCGAGAGGTGAATTGTATACCGTGGATTCTATGTTTTTCTATTCTTTGGTGACTGATGAAATTATGCCATGTTGCTGATTTACGTGGGACCAAATAATTCCTCAGATTCATTGATTGGCAAGCTTTCAATGTATTTTTGTTAAAATGCAGGTCCTCCAGAGAATATTATAGGAC
>KZ346544.1:54486-65324 GCA_002352805.1 Teladorsagia circumcincta | reverse complement strand
TTCGTTGTCTAGTAAAATAAGCAATTACCTACACCAGTCGGCCATGGTGCCCTTCAGCGCCATAAAGGCGTCATAGGCACTTGCCGGGACTTCGGCACACGGGTATACCGACCTCCCACGTGGACCCGGCAAGCTAGGTAAAGGCCCAGACCCCAGACCATGCATTCCCAGAGCAGGCGTGGACTTCAACTCAAGAAAGAAGGCAGGTAGGAGAGGTAGAGCAATAATAAAGAATATAAACGAAACCTATCAAGTCTGCTTAGAAGCACATTGCTAGCTGGTCGTGTGGGCGGAAACCGATGCACTTCCCGATTCACTGTAGCCTGCTGATGGATGGTGGCAGATTTGTTGAGAGGTGTGTTCTTCTAGTAGGCGAGGCGATATCGCCACGCGTTGCATCGGTCTCCGCCCTGCGCTGTGAAATACGTTCTTGAAAGTGCTTCTGAACCACATTCAGTTCGTTCGTTATTGGTCCCAATTATCACATCTCATATTTGAGAGCGGTAATCTGTGGCTATTGCGGAACAACCCCCTGGGATGCCTTTGATCATAACTCATTCGATCATGTTGTTTGTTCTGATTCAAGGATTTGTTACTTATTGAATTAAAATCTAATATATTAAGATCGTGCTGCCACGGTGAGCTGGTTAAGATTTTCAGAATATTATATAGCTCACTAATCTAAAATATTTCAAGGACAGAAGAAGGTGCTATGCATCGAAATATTGATTATTTCTGAGATAAACACTTTTGAAGTTCTTTTTTGTTTTGTGTTTTATTTTTGGTAATGAAATTTTTGGGGTCTCACAACGTATAATATTCAGATTAATGATTAATAGTTGAAACGCTATCCACTTGTGGATTGAACAAATGAATGAAAGCTCATTCGTTTCTGTTCACTAACATCTTTTAGGGGAAAAATCAGATAAGATCTGAAAAGCAAATTTTTTACGTCTGCACTTCTACAATGAAAATATTGGTTAAGTAGAATTAACTGTTCTTTGTACTGAATGGCTAATTTATCAGCCATTGAAAAGATAATTAGAGTTCTTCTGAGGATTAGTTAATATATAGAAAAGAAGAAATAAAAAAACTGAACAAAATAGTTGAATAGCTCATCAAGCAGCTTTCTAATAGCACTTTTGAGAAACAGAAATGATTACAGCGGTCAGTGTTGCCTAATGAAGAACTAGCATGATTTGACACACATTTAAAATTTGCAATCTTTACGTTGTCTCAAGAATATATCAAAAATCAGATTCGCGAACCACATATTGGATAGAAAAGGAGGTCATTAGGCGGAGGGTGAATGAGAACTAGAGAGTGCTTCTAAAGAAGTGTTTCGGTGGCAGACCTTCTAGTGTTGCAGGATGAATTCCATTAAGCTTAACAACTGACGTCGATGCTCTATACAATATTGCAACATCACCTTTATTCCTTTTCTTCCGCTGCAGAATGTGAAGAACAAGAAACTCTAGTTTCGTCAGAAAGCTCCATTAGAGAGTGAGGATCCATCAGCCAATGTTTCAACCTGGCTGTGGTGCAGGCAGAAAATTTTTTGCGAAAATTTGCACAACATGGTTTTCTTCTCAGTATGGATTGAACCCGTTGCCCCAGTTTCACAGGCTCAAAAGAAGATTTTACAGCCCAATGTAGCTTGAGTTAGAGATGATAAGTGATGCACAAAGAAGGAAAAACCAAATCAAGGGCCTAGAACCCGAAAAATGGGTCCCTTCCTTGATTTCGAAGATGCGACTCTCGTCGTTGATGCCTTTTTTTAACGCTAGTGTTCTCTTTACTGAAGGGTTGGAGGCTCAGACACGAAGCGAAACGAAAGCGGGGTCCCAAGCCAGTGGCACCGCCTCGGGGACGGCCATACTAGATCGCCGGTGGCATACCGATGCGATTGGGATTTGATACTGCGGCTAGCCTTTTATGCTCCCATAGCCCTGAGCAGGCGTAGAATGGGCCCCACACTATGGAAAGAGCTTCATCAGCGCGATATGCATTACGCTCCCTCAGTGAAGATTGGACTGAATTGTGACAACTACAAATGTCTACGGTGACTACGGTTTCTAGACAATGATTCACTCCGGCTTTCCGTAGTATGGGGACAGCTCCCCTGAGGTCGTAAAGGACACCGCGTACAGTGTTTTCAACAATGTTGCAGAAGAAATAACGTCAAGCTTCGATATTAAAAACATGGATGCCCAGCAGATCGATAATCGATCAGCCCAGGATGGGAGCTTACTGATCAACGACAAAGATTAACAAGTTCTTCACAAGTGGGGCAAGTTTAAAGGTAATCAAAATTATCATAAAATATGCAACTACAGTAATATTTCTGGAGTGGCGATCAAAAAGTGCGTTCCCTGAGGAGTTGCTGAATACGAACGGCTTCTTACCGATTTACGGAGTACTTGAACTTTCCTCTATGGTCCTGCCACGAATGGCGGAGGGCGCAGACAATTAGAGAACGACGCCTGGATCGGCTCCACATCCTTAGAAGGGAGGTTAAACCTTTAGGCCTAAGCCTTACAGAGGGGAGGAACTCCGAGGTGGGTGGGCCCACTATGGTGTGGCAAAAGTTCGAGCGTGTGGGATCACAGGGGTCGTTAGCCGCTATTGAAGCGAGAGAGCGCAGACGAAAGCGTGGAACGAGGCACCTCAAAGGACAGAGTTCAAGTAGTCCGTCAACCCTTCTTACCTTATGGACAGGTCATTTTTGCTATCGAATATTACAGAAAGCGGCCTAAAGAAGACATGAAAGTCCTGGGAACTGACCATCCACGACGCCTAGTCCGACCAGATCTTCGTAAGGCGGGCTTGGAAAGCATTGATAGAAAATTGATTTGATTTCGCTGATTTTAGTAGGCAGGATTGACTACATCGATGAATAGTTTTCGAGAATTAAACGCCAACTGGTCAGAAAACACGACATGTCAAGTGTTGAAGCCCCCGATAAGGTTGCATAGCCTTTGAAGGCCTAACCTCGAGCAGCTCATAGACCTTCGAAATGGTAACACCCCATACAGAGGTCTGCCGCCCTGAAGGGCTTTCATGGCACTAACGACACCTACAAAGCAGAACAGTAAATGCTCTGCTCGAAAGGTTTCGTTCATGGCTGACCACGCCCACTTACAAGTCACGCCTGCTGTTTCTGCATTTATCGGAGTATCGGACAAGTTCCTTTCCGGAGGGTGATGTCTCACATGATGAAGCGAATCATAGAGCAATTAGCATCGATCAAACCTATTCTGTAGTGCGCCACGAACTCTGTCAGCAGTCAGCATCGCAGTGGCATTTGACTGTAGACTGTCTCGTACAACGGATGTCACGAAAAGAACAAAGGTCAAAGAAGGGGAACTCATCTAGAGATAGGTGTACCTCCTAAGGGTGCGGACCAACGAAGGATACGCCCCCGGCGATCTACAAGTCCATCCCCATGGCGCCGTTGGCACGGAACGCCCACCGAGCATCTTGCCACACCACTTGTCTATATGCGGAGAGTGATTAGAAAGCAGAGAGAACATTAGCGTTTAAGAAGGTATAGCGATAAGACTCTCATCAATGGGGAAGTCAAGGGACAAGGGAGGGATCTTATTTTTGGGTCCCGAGCCGTTTTACATGGTTTCTTCTTCATTCCAGCTCCACTGACCTCTTCTACCTTTATTTCCAGAATTCCAGTATCCTCTTTCGAACGAATTGATCCCAAGACTATTTGCGTGGTACTCCACTTGCTGTGTTAGTGACTTAGCAGTAAGTCGACTCGGGAATGGGAAGAGATCGCGTACCCTTTGGATAATTTCACAGAGCCCCTCAGATGAACGTAACAGCAGCCTTGGACTGAGCTTTAGAGGTGCTCGATGCAAACAGAGAAACTACTATATTCTGTTTTCGCTTTTTGCTATCGTTTATTTTCAGTATTCAATTTAGGAAGGAAACACAACGGCAGCCTATTACCGATGTCGGGGTTGATGTCCTCTACAGCCTCATCTATGTTAAGAGCTTACTATATGTGAGAGATGGTCAGCTTTACAGTGGGAATAACTAATAGTTTTCAGAGGTGAACGCTGCAAAGACATTGACATCAACCTCATGGGAATTCAAGGTGACAAGTCAGCTTCCCTACCTGGAATTTTGAAGACCGTCATCGGAATGTCGACGCACAAAAAATAAATGAACAGCAGTAATCGTCTTGCTAAAAATCGGAATTTCACACACCCAGTCACGTTCACAGACTACGGTATCCTGAATCATTTTCAAGAATTAATTGAAGGATGTAAATTGTTGGCCGTTCGTTGAGGTGTAATTAATTAGGAGAATATCCACAACAAAAGCTAACTTAAACTAATAGGAAACATAAAGGTCGTGAACAATCACATTGAGAAGCCTCATTCCACTTGAAATTGTCTCTATCAAATTCAAACAAAAGAAGGAAACTAACATAGTTTCAGAGGCAGACATACATAAACAATCGGGAGGCCCGAAAAAAGGTGTACACTTTTGAAGAAATAAATGGATGAAGGGTAAACCGTCGTTGATCAATACTTTTTGGGATGATGCACGCATTCTTCGTCCATTTGTAAACTCGTAGAGGCACTTTGAATGTGATTTAGCCTATACAACGACTTGCGGGGGCCAGCCGATGTACAGCTCAGTGTTTTTATCCTCCCAGATAAGTCTGGTACCAGTTAACCGACCCAAGAAGGATGGAAGGCTTTGGTTGGCGTGGACGATGCACGTCTCAAGATTTGATCACCGGACCACGAGCGTGATAAGCAGCGCCACTTGCCACTACACCTCTTCCGCTCTTCCGAGGAGATGCACATGTAAAATATGCACATGTAGCAAAAGCGCTCGGAGTAGCAGCGGTCCTTTTTTGGAAATCGCCGTGCATCCGGCCACGCATTCGATTTTCAAGATGGAATTTTTGATACGATAATCTAATATGATAATATGTTCGATATGGTCTGATATTTCGTAGAATGCCTAGATATTATATGGAATGGAATTCCTGTTAGTATTTGATGTCTTGTGAATGAGGTCGACATTCGCACGTTTCACATTGACAAGCTCCTTCCAGGTGAATTCTTCACCATTGCCGTTGGGTCTCACCTATTGTGGGTTTGGCTACCGTATCAAAGGCACAGCCGTAGTTTTGGTAAAAAGTTGAGGATTGGGGAGAGCTTAGAGCGCTTCACAGCCTTTTTCTGATGCGCCATGGATCCATATTACTCTGATTTAAAACCATGCTTACACTGAAATATGCTGCGAAGAGCAAGAACTATTAGTGGCTAGCCCATTGTGAAACGATTAACCTTTTGATCCTAATAGACTGTTTATACCAATAAACCAACCTCGAAGAAAAAGAAGGCTTGATTAGCTCGGGAGATGTTCGTTCTAAGATTGACCCTCGGAAAGGGGTAGGTCTGGAACGCCCCTTGTCGCCGTGCTACTCAAGCTCGCTAAATGATTCAGCATGTTGGGCAAACATGGGGTACTGCCTTCCTTCGAACCAGCTGTTCAGAGGGAAACCACTTTTCGAGGTGGTTGTGCTGCCCTGCGATTACTCCATTGCCGTTGTACAGACACATCGTTAGCTCCGCGAAGTTTTACTGTAGGAAACTCAAAGGGTTACATTAAAGGAGGCGATCACGCTGGCTGCCACGCTGGACTTGCTACACTCGCGTTATCAAACGATGAAGTCTGACATAGATAACGTGGGGATGAGCGTAACCTCCTAAAAGATACGACACCATAAGATAAGGAGATACGGCTGCCAACTAGAACTCTAGAATGAAAATCGGATAGCGTATATATCTAGCACGCACCCCTCGCCGCCCTTTCCACATCGACAAGTTCTTGTTTTTGCTAATCGGAAGTGGATTTCGGCGCCTTATCACATTGTTGATAAGGCACTACTGCCGCTGAAACTTCACGTATTGTAACATTGGGCAAGACCCCTATCCATGCCAGTACACAGTATTCCTTATCGTCCCTATGAGATATATCTTGAACACTTCCTATAAGGAATATCTTTCTTTGGCATGACCGTATTCCTTCTGAATGAGCAGCTTCTTTGGGACTAGTATACCTTGACTTCTTAGCGCTTAATGAGTCTAGAGGCACATCCGCGATCCATCTGATCGGGACACTTCTCCAGTGAGTGTGGCAGCAGGTGGGCTTGTGACCGTACCTATGTTTAGCAGCTCTTTTGTGACTTCAAAGCGAGCTATTTACGGCTTGCTTAGATGTACGGGCGTTGCACGCCTAACACTGCAAAGTGTAAGTGTCTGCGTCTCGCTCGTCCCACTGATCCCTCGTCTATCAGTCTGCCCTCTCGCCCCGACACACAGCGCCTCTCTGTTACTTCAAATCCTAGGTTCGTTCACTATCCGGATAGAAGGCTCCTGCTCTTGATGTTTCGCCGACCTCTACTCTTTTTACTTCACTGAGTGGTCAATATGTGAAATAAAACCTCTGCCTCACACTATAATCCAGTCATCCCGCTTCTGTAAGCAGAATGATTCCCTTTTGCAGCAGCAAGCAATTGCGGGAACAATAGTTTTTTTTTGAAAAACCTAGAACCGAAAAAAAAATTAAAAAAAGAAAGGGTTGAAAGCTGTCTCAGTTAATAAAACGAAGAGAGTGACACTATCGTGCCTTGACTGTGATCGAAGAAGGTGAACTTTAAATGAAATAATTTTCACTAAAATTCCTCTAATCGAATGGAATTAGAATGTTCGAATGAAAAAAAGGAGTTCAACGAAATCTTCTCTAGGGGATACTGGAATCCGATAGGCTTCGTTGACTTCACAATATTCCCGGAAAACGGCTTATCAGTAAAGTAGAATGCACTTATGATCATGATCTTCCCACAGAAATTCGAACCGATAGACAAAAAGTCGGGTTTTGAGGAAGCGCGATTTGTTTCACGGAAGCTTTTTATCGTTGCATGTTAGAACTTTCACTGTGATCTTCCCTGAAGAGTTTTCCGAAGAGAAAGATTGAAAAGAAAATCGACGAAGCCACCTCGGTAACATATTCTCACTCAGAGTTCCAGGTGTTTTGAAAGCAATTCAGCCAGCGGTAAACAGTACAGACTTTGGAGTGCCGACAGAAGAAATTCTCATTATCCGTTCATTTTTTAGGGTATACTGGGACGAAAATGGTCCAAAAATTCATTTTTCCTCACAATTTCAGTGCCATGCTCGCAAGAAGGGTTCTCAGCTGAAAATTTGAAAGCAGACGATGAGAGAACTCACTAGAAATCGAGGTGGAGGTGATCAGTGATGAAGGGATCAAGAAGAAAACCAGACAAAAAATTAAACCTGAATGACTTTCTCAGAATTCCCTTTGTCGGTTCATTTTTATCTCATCTTTGATATTGAGACGAGCTATTGTACTAAATTTTTGCTCATTGTAATGTCCCTTCTTCTTATGAGGCAGGTATAAAAAAATTTTCTCGCTGCCCACT
This sequence comes from Teladorsagia circumcincta, assembly GCA_002352805.1. NCBI lineage: Eukaryota > Metazoa > Nematoda > Chromadorea > Rhabditida > Trichostrongylidae > Teladorsagia > Teladorsagia circumcincta. The sequence goes on along the minus strand of KZ346544.1, from coordinate 57,844 downwards.
AGCTCCAACCCGTAGGGTGCGTCGTTGACAGCATAAATAAGCAAGTTTACCTTTGTAGACGATAGTGAGCACCTTATAGAAAACACGCTGGTGACGGTGGGCAGCAATCTGTTATCGAAGCACCAGAAGAATTTTCCACTGTAGGACCGTACAACATGAATTCGTATAGCCATATTTCCTCAACGCACGGCTCATTCTGTTGCAGAATTGCTGCATTCGAGTACGCCTTGAGCCTGCACACACAGGCACGGCGAGCACAATCAGCATTATCCAAGGTGCTATGGACATGATGACGCTAGGGATTTCCTTATACACGTATACAAAATCCGCGTAGAAGTGCGAAGAAATTTAGAGTTTCGAATTCTACAAAGGATTGAACTTCGGAGACGCTGTTGTTTCCGCCCGGTAATCGAGGATAAGGACCGGCCATGTGATTTTCTGACCACCATTAGGCAATTGCGGCTATAAACTGGATCCCTCGGTTCATCAAACGAACACGTGGACGACAGTCGGCCCCATGATCAAATGTCTTCACGAAAACACTGAAGGAAAGGAATGAAGTACTGCGTGCGAGGAGGATGTTGCGCAGTGCGTGCGTGCGAGTGCGCAACATCCTTCAGCATTTACGAATGGATCTCTAGGTGAGGTCTGCTCAAGGAACTCTATGAATAAAACAGAAACGACAGAAGCCACAAGCGATACAGGTGGTGCTACACTGCGGCAGATTCTGTTGTGGTGTGATTCCACGAACCAAAAGTAGAGAGACATTTCAGGGCTACGAACTCTGACGTGCGGAGAAATGGAAATAGCACGTTATTTTTAACCCTAAAAAATACCTATGGAACACGATAATTGGACAGGAGCGTGAAAATGCATACACCTTTCAGGGGATGTTAACCGAACAGAATTTAATGAAATCAAGAAGCGTATCGTAAACAACGTAGAGCATTCATCATAATGAAAATAGCCGAAGACATCTTGAAAATCGCGCTCATTGCGTATTCTTTGAGGACTTTTGTAGATCTTCAATCCCATAGAGGACATCTCATTCCAATGATTTCTCTGTAGCAACAAAGGGGAGTTGCGAATGAATTAGGATGAGCTTTGAAAATGAATGAAAAAATGTTGAGAAGATCTGGGCAGCACCCACACAAGCTATACTAATTTCAGGCTGAAGAATGAGCAAGAGGGGTGCTAGAAGTTCATGCCGCACGTACTTAAATGATGGGAGCCTTTTCTATGTACCCGGAAATCCCATACTATGCCTATGCTGGAATAATTTAGCCAAACAACAGGCTATCAAAAACCCTTCAAAAACGCTTTCCTGCCAAATGAACTTAAACTGTGGACAATATGATTACTTCGGTCCAGAACCATTGGACACAAATTTCAAAATCTACTTATATTCTTATTTCAGACCCACTGTGGTGTGAAGTGAATGAGCATTGAACACCAGAATGTAACAACTACTACTTTGAGGGACACTTTACATGCATTCAGAGGGAGAGACATTTGAAGGTCTAGATGGCTCGATTGGTAAGGAAGGGACTGCTGATCGGCAAGTGAAAATTTGAATTCTGCGCAAGAAACATTTTTCCCATACTAATACCATGGATGAAAGTGGTGTAGTGGTGAGTAGCGCTTTGCTACTCGAGAACGAAGCTCGAATGAGCCAACCAAGCCTTACATCAAGGGTGAATAACGGTCGAGGAATTTCCCGAGCATGGCTCTCTGCTGTGCGAGAGTATTGTTGAAAAGTGATGCACGCGCGGAGGACACAGACGACTCGTAGGTGGCGAGAGTGAATGTCCGCGCGGGAGAGCGTGAAAGGGCGGGCGAAAATCCTTGACGAGCCGTTGCCGTTCCCTCGAGCTGTTTCCACCCTGCTTACATTATTGTGGTACTCGTCATAAAAAAAATGGAAAGGGAGGTGAAGGTGAAAGCACTGCTCTCACATTTACTTCCTTATCGTTCCCTATCGCCTGGCCACAGGAAGTGTAGGTCAAATCGCATTTAGAAGGCTATAAGTCAGTGAGGAAGTAAGATTATAAGTAGGACAAGAACGCCTATCTTGCGTTAGAACAGATGGAGCAACGTCTGATGTTTTATCCAGTGATCCATCCACCACACTTCAACATCAAGATGCATTGTCCCACGGGGCAAGAAGTGCATATCAACGTCTGCAATGTCGCCAACACCTTAATGACTGCTATACCCACGATGTATTAAAGTGATAAGAAGATCTAATTTCGGACGTCTGGTAAACAGCTGAGAACACAACGCCACTTCCTTGATGATCTACGGAACCTTTAGTGCGTTTTAGTATCGTCGGCACGGCGTGTGAGACAACGATTTTTTAGGCAAGTCCTTACCCCTGGGTGATGATTCCAGAGTGGAGATTACGAGGAAAGGCAGCTCATCAGTAATCGAGGTCGACTTGGTGAGTGGTACAGGGAGGAGGAAAAATCATGAAAGACCGCCAGTAACCCGAAAAATAGGACCCCTTCATTGCCCGTGGATTCGACGCTGATGCTGCCCTCACCAGCGCTGACGCTATCTCTTCTGAAGGAAAAGAGGTCTAGACAGAGAGAGGTTGAACGTGCCGTGGCGCTAGCGGCGCGGAGACGGCCCTGTCTATCCCGTTCCACATCCTTCGCAATGACTTGCGTCTCGGTCCGCACCCTTAGGGGGTCCATTGCCTTTCCACTAATCTTAGGTAGGTCCCCGTTCTCCAATTATCGTAGAATCCTCCCTTGAACGAGAATATCGGCAAGTATAATGTTAGTGTACAATTATCCAACACTTATTCTGGCTAATGATTTTTTCCGTTTGGCTGATTATTTTTTAGATTTTTATGGCATTCGAAATTTCAAGGTCACCTGTACCTTTCGATGTTTATCACGTATAACAATTGCATATTTCCTTTCCCATTGACGTCACATGCGGCAGAAAAGATTACTGTGCTACAAGAGTGCAGGTAAAACTCAAAACCGAAAGGTGCCTGCCTGCTGAGTGAGTTTAGAGGCAGAATCTACGATGAAAAAGCAACCCATTCAAAATTAAGTTAGGGATGGTGAGTGGCACCAGAAAGAAAGCGAAACCATAAAAAACGCCCAGAGTCTGAGAAATGGGACCCCTTCCTACCCCCTTGATCTCGGCATTGATGCTAGTCCCATCGCTGTGCCCTCTTCAATATAACGCTCTCTCTGCTATCTAATCACTCGCCGCGTATAGACCTGCGGCGGGTGACTAGATAGACGGTGGGCGGAGACATTCGGACCCGCCAAGATTGCGCCATGCTAGCTCTCCGAAATCAAATCTTAAGCTGCCGATTGCGTGTCTGCCCGGACCCTCAAGA
>KZ346544.1:6795-48109 GCA_002352805.1 Teladorsagia circumcincta | reverse complement strand
AAAGACAGCGGACCCTGCGACTGCGCGGGACTAACGCTAGAAGAAGAAGAAGAATCTCCATCTTGGCAGTAGAAACTGTAACAACAGCGCGCTGGGACTCATAAGCTTTCGGGATTGCCGCCAAGGACCCTAAAACTTGTGACCTCGCACCATTACTCGGCCTCTGTAATTTCTGACCTACAATGAGTCGTGGAGGTGGAGGTAGAAATGCTTACTGTACTCACATTCTGGTGGTCTTTCTCACTCCTTGGCGGCAGACATCAACGTGAGCTGGTAACACTCTTCCCGTTGACCGACTGAGGGTTTTCTAGTCGATTGGGGTTGTCGTTAGGATTGTTCGAGGGATCGATCTCAGAGTTCTCGACTTTTTCAGGCTCTGAAGAAGGCGAAGAAAGCCGAAATGTCAGCCTCGTTAAGTAATACAATCTTCGAGAGGCTTCAACAAACTACAAGACTGAATCTTTTAAGCCAAGATTGGAAGTAGGTCGATCGTCGACTATAATTGGAAGCCGTCGTCACTTATGGTGTTTGGTCTGCACTCGACACGCTTCTGATTCTCTTAAACAGAGTATAAATAGCTTTCGAATGTGATGAAATAGTTTTTTGAATTGATCTCAAACGAAAATTTCGAATAAAGACGGTACTTCTTATGGGACAACATGAGGAAAAAATCGTCGCCACTGTTTGGGGAGCTCCTGGAGAAGAACTTTTTTTGCTTTTTGTACCATAAAATCCACCGAAATGTCCCTTTATTTAGCGTCGCAGTAGACGACAAATGATTGTCGCCTGGTATTTTGCAAGAAGTAAAGGAGACTGGTACCTTAGCGCCTGGAAATATCCTCAGAGTTGAAAGCAGGTTGAGTAAATGATATAAAATGCAACTAAGGCAACTAGCAATTGATATCCCTTTCAACAATGCGATATGGTAAGGGATATTTTTGCTAAAGCACTTTCATCAGTTGCTAAATAAGAAGATTAACAGAAGAATACTCCTTCACGTGGACCGTAGCAATCATTTGTGGTGAAAAAGCCATAAGCAGTCTGTCCAGGTTCCCTTTTGCGTAAGTAGAATGGGATAGCAACTGTGTGTAACTTGAGCGCATCCAAAATCCTTGGTGCGGAACAGTGTTACTCGTGTTTGTGCCGATGAACGGGAAATTGAAATACGACACTCCAATTATCGTTGGTGATCAGCTGAAAACACAATAACATTGTTTTTAACGACTCAGATTCAGGATCAGAACACGACACGTTGGCCTTCAGATGGGGGGCACATGTTACGATTGAAAATATGGGGATGTTGCGCTCGAAATGGAAGTAGAAGTGCGAAGTGGACTGCGAGCGATTTGCAAAAAGCACTGGAAATGAAGACATTCTTTCGAGTAGAGGACGAATATGAAATGCACTGTGAAAGAGTGTCATGGAGACGAGAGAGTATAGCGGACTAACGAGACGCACACACCACCGCACGTCCCCAACAGTTGGTGGGCATGAATACTGAAGAATTGTTTCTCGTAAACCTGTAGAGCCCTACCACGGTTTTGAGTCACAAGCCTAACCTGCTAACCAATTTACTAGAAATCAGGGTGGATAATTGTCGGGGAATTCCTCCACCATGGCACTCTGCTGTGCGAGAGTACTGTCGAAAGTTAATGTACGGGCTCGCAGGTGGCGAGAGTGAATGCCTGCGCGGGAGAGCATGAAAGAACGATAAAAATCCTCGACGAGCCGTTGCAACTAACCGCAATGCCTTCGAAACACATGCCTTACCTATTTTTTTTCGGCCCTTACTATTGCTTCACCACTGCTAACTATGTAGTTGATGTCAGTTACCCGCTTTGCTAGGCATTGTCGTGACAGCCACGACCTCGAGTAAAGTACTCAAGGCAGCTGTTAACAGGCAAGGCGAAAAACCCCATTCAAATGCGCGCCAACCCTGAAGCGGTGCAGGACCCTGGCGCCTGTACACTTCAAAATCGCGCGCCAACCATGCCACGTCAGTCAGTCGCCGCCATTGCATCATGGCAAACGGTTGTCACATCCGCCTCAGTTCCTACTGATTCATTCTACGCCTGTTTCGCCTATTCAATCAGCTAGCCGCTTTATTTACGACATGTTAATCCACTATTCATATCTTGCTAATAAGGTTTAATCTAAATACATCTTCAATTCGCCGGGAGCCCCTCTTATCCATCCATAATAGTTTTCCTAGTAATCCTTCTCTAAATAGTAGTCCAATCCAGGGAGTTCGCATACATGTTCTCATGTAGCTAGTTTTAACCTCGTTTCGTCAATAGTAGTATCACATTCACATTATTTGCTTCACTGTAGATTTCTTGACGTATTTTGTAGATGTTTTCCATTCGGTATTCCTTCACGCACATTATGTCGTATTCATTACACTTGCGCATTTATTGGTAATTCTTACTGACTAACAGTACATGAAGATATAATATGAATAGTCGTTTCAACAGTCGGTTCCTTAACTCGTATGTCCGCCTTATCCAAGTCCGCCAGATCTATTCGCCGCGCCACGTTACAAGTCGCCTAGCCTCACGTCTAGTTCCTTGGTAATCGGTACGGGTTACATCTACACAGGCACCAGCACGCGCCTCGTTAGTCTTCGGGTCAGGGAAGCAGGCCTAGCAAGGCTCGCGGCAGGCATCGGCACACGGGAGCATTCTACGCGCACGTTCTTCCCTTTCAGAGGTGTTGTGGGCACCCACAGGATTCCCACGTTTTGCCGCGGCAGGAGGATTCACCGATGCGTACACCACCACTGATCCGCCTGTCACGACAGGCATCGCTCTTTTTTTCAGATAAAGGAGGCATGTCGTGTGAATCAGAGCTATAATGGGGTTGAAACTGAACAAAAAATGAAAATAGCAGACGTAGTGGTAGACAAAAATGAAAAAAAAAGAAGAAAGAGAGTTTATATGATGGATGAAGATGAACGCTCACCAAAATCTCATCAATAGGTCGATTCGCTGGAATACCCTCAAAACGACCCATCAATGAGAGTTTGTTGAACTGATCAAGATTAAATCGAGGGCAATGCTCGTTTTCAAAACCTACTGCTCACAATAACCTACACTTAAAGGCAAGACTCGGGGTTAAATTGATGGGGCATTCCATTCAAATGTGAAATCAGGGGTGGGACGTGGACCGCCAGTGGAAAAAAAGGAGAAAAAATGATGAAATACAGAGGAAATAGCTCCACGCTGCGGAGAAGTTCAAAAGGCCGGCAGTGAGATTGAGAGATAATGTGAGCGCGGAGGGCGGTAGAGAAATCCGACTGGAGAGAGCCTAGCAGATCAACATTGCGACGCAGACAAAATATCGAGCGGTGGGCGGAGCGTGTCGCAATTGGTGGAGCGTGTTAAAGTCCCTAGCGCCTAGCTTCTTACCATTAGTGACGCGTTTTGGTGCAGGAACATGGCGCGCTTCCTCCAGTTGCGTTCCACGCACTTCTAGCCACTAAAGGGCTTATTAGATTGGTCTGGGCCCAAACTTTGCCTTTAAGCTAACCATCCGCTGAACAAAAGTATGCGCAAAATCAAGGAAATCAGCAGAAAGTCGAAGAAATTGAACTTGAAATCGATTGAGCGGAATTGGGAGAGATCAGCCACGTATCATCGTCAGAGGAGTGAAAGTGTTGACCAGAAAGCCAGGTTACAGGAATGATGAGTTATTCGCTGTATACTGGTTTTCAACATATTTGTGTTCAAACGTAATCCCATTAAAAATAAACCAATAACAAGCCAGGTGGCGACAAAAAATACAAAAAAAAGAAATGACTCGAAGTCACTTCTCACTTTTATGTCTACATAGCAACTACAGCCCGAATTTGAAAGTTTTCGCTGTCTTGAAAAACGCAGAAAGGATTGCTGACAATACAGTGAAAAACTGAAAACAGATATACGTAGAGGCGAATTTTCACAAGGAAATCCCAGCGAATGGGTGGCCTTTGAAAAAATAGAATTCTATAAAGATGCAAATGAGAGGAAGGGATTCGGATGATTTAAGCGTTAGCGACTTAAAATAGATTTTTTGTTTGTACTCTGTGGGATATAATTGATTCCTGGGACTAACTCGAGAGTCCCTGGTCCTAGGGGTGCCTTCACTAAGCACCCTTTTTGGCCTTTCCCACCTACGCCAATAACATTTTCCTTTTCACTGCTTCCTTTTCTTTTGATCGTTTTGTCTTTCAAATTCAAACGCCTTGACCCGATTCTTTAGTGTGCTGCCTGATACGAGGGTGACCCAAGGCGCGCTTCTCTGCATGCGTTCCCTTGTCTCCACCCGGCCTACCACTGACCGTCCATAGAGAGTGGGTTTTGCAGGTTCATTTCTCTTCGGAGGCAAAATCGTCTTGCGTGAAAATTCGTAAGTCGTCCCTACTGATCACAAATGATGTATTCATGTTGGGCATGAATGGAAGAATTTTCTATAAAGGTTTCCTTTAACTGCGAAGTTTGTTCATGCCCACAATATCATAGTAGCAGAAGGAATATCAAAAGATAAAAATAAAGATAAGACATGTTAGCGACATCAGCAGCTTCGAGCACCTCTGCTTAACAGTCAACCGTTTGTTGGGCCAAGTTTGAAGAGGGTTGGGGCATATCTTGGTGATTTAACGGGGGAGAGGGAGGGTGTGGAAACTAGAAAATTGTTCTAGCCTGTCCACAACAGCTTTTGGTAGGCTCACATACATTTCAGCCTCTTCGCCTTCCTTAGAGCCTGAAAAAATCGAAACGCAATTAAGAGCGATCCTCTCATGAGCCAAGTGGTCCTGACGAAAATCTCCCCAGAATAGCAAAGCAACAACCGGTGCCGATTGATCCAAGAGTGCTAGAAGGCTTACCTAGATTGTTGTTTCCAAGATGCAAAACCGACTGCCCAAGGATTTGGAATGATCCCCTGACTCACACGAACTCAAAACTTACAGAGTTCGAGGAAGAGCGCCAGGTCAAGGGTTACGGCTACACACGCTCATTTACTGTTGGAACTGCTGGTATAGATTCGTAAACATCGCAATAGATTTGTTTTTTGCAAACCGGAAAATTCTTAAACTTTTTTGGAATGACGGTCTCTGTAGCTGCTGCATGTACTTCCTTCCCCTTTTCAACGCACTCATGTTGTATAGGAATATGCCATGAAAGGCCAGATCCAGCCTATGAATACATCACTCTTCATAGAAAGGCCATACGGAATCGTAAGAAGTCTCTCTCTAGAGGAAAGGAGGTGCTAGGTTTGAATCGGTTCAACGTCACGTTAACCCTAGCTGTGTCTGGTAGCACTATGATCCCTGAGAGAAACTATTTCGTCTACAAGTCAAACGGGTCCTCAAGAGAATCCTCTTCGCAAAGCAGTGGAATTGAATTTCGATAGGAGGATGTTAAGAAAACCTAAGTGCTCTTGAGCCTACTGTAGTCCTTGAGTGAAATGCACTTAAAGATCTTTGATGAATAAGAGGTGAAAGCATCGCTGCTTTGAAATCACGTGGATGTAGCAAATCTATTGGTTTACAAATATTATATCCTGTACGTGGGCGGAAGTGGTTAGCGGCAAAGGGGCTGCTTACCACGCGCGCGATCCGAGGATCAAATCCTGAGTCGTGCGTCGTCCAGGCCTATCAAGCCTTCCATCCCTCCGCAGCCGGCTAGCTGGTACCAGGCTTGCCAGGGAGGATGAAAGTACTGACTGGTACATCAGCCGGCCCCCACAATTCGTTGCGTAGGCCACATAGCATTCAAATTGCCACTACGAATGCACGAGAGGAAGTAAGATGCGTGCCGCACTCCAAAAAGGATTGATCAATGGCGGATGCCTTATCCCGTATACTTTTATATCCTGTACAAGAATCACATGAACTACCTCCAATGAGGAGCACACGGTGAAAAGGATGTCAATGATGTAATTCGTAGCCCTCGATGGAATCAGAAACAATAAGCCCCAAAGAGTCGCAAGGAAACGGGTTTGAAGAAATTTTGAAAAAATATCAAACGTACGGTAGCTCTATGTTTCGGCATGCTAGCTGTAAAGCCACTGAAACGGTCGAGCTCGGTTACGTGATGGATGAAGGGGTAATGAGGATAAGGAGTAGTGCTATCATGCGTGAAGAGAAATGGAAGAAAAAGGCAAGAAGGAATGAAGGGTGTGGCAGAGTTCTAACAAGGAAGTGGCTGGCTCTCGACCGAGTATCCAAGGACATTTCGTTAGGGGGGGGAGGGGCTGGTCAAGGTCTAATTGGAGGCATCGTGCTTTGAACGTGAAGTATTCCTTCCACGTCCGAATATTAGGTTGGTAGATATATTGTAGCGCTGTTATCCCGCGCAGGCGTTCAAAACAATACACACAGAAGCATGAGACTGATCAGTACCTTTCTCCGTCATTGTTGCCACTTGATACCTCTTCTCTACAATTCAGAAAGATTCGTAAAAAAGATTCGGAGATCAGAGTCCCCATTATTCTCAATTTATACCATGTGAATTGATTGAGAGAAACAGGGTCGGTGGGAATAAGGTCCAGTGAGTACGATAGATTCTGGAAAGCTTCCGTTCTAACAACTTTTCTCTCTATGATAACCAAAGAATCGCAGCTGTCGAAAGCACCAATTTCGCCTGCCTAGATTCTACAGTCCAAGCACCATATTTGCATATAATCATAGTACAGAAAAAATGACAAATAATATAATGTAGAGGAAGAAAAGTGCTTACGAATACGAACTATGGGGTTTTCTGAAGGAAAAACGAGCATTGACCGAGTTTAAACGTGCAAACAAAACCTTAACGATATGTTCTAATCTAATACATCGTGTGTGACACTAGAGGCAGCATACAGAAGTTTCATGCCTGAAAATAAATTAAGGAGAAGAAACACCCCGGATAGTGTACAGATCCCTGGGCGGGGCCAATGTGACTGTGGTGGAGCGGCCACGTGCTTGGCAATGCGTCGTAGGGAGAAATTAAATCTACCTTGCGGATTCGGTGAATTGAGAAAGGAAGGAATTGGTTCAGCGCGTTAGACAAGGATGTAGTAGAAGCGTGAAGTGTTTCTGCCATAGGTGATGAGGCTAGAAAGATCTTCTGTTTACGGCAGAAATAGAAAAAATAAATGAGAAATTCCAGGAAGCTAACAAGTCTGTCGGAGAGCAAAAGCTCGGACACGTCGTCCGAGCTCTTGTTCTCCGACAGACTTGTTAGTTGTCTATAGAGCGTTGGATAGCTACCGTAAAACTCGCGGGTTACAGACGAGCATCGGCGGCGGCGACCGTACCTTTATTGGACAGCTACACAACCGCTTTTTATTTGACGTCATACTCATCACAAGAAAGGAGCTTCGCCAGGCGATGCGGATTTCATCGAGCGTTGACGTTGCAATGTCATTTTACGGCTTAGGCTGACAACGGCCACGTTGATGACAATTTTATTGGATAAAGGCAACATGATTGTGCTTGATGGACGAATGGTTTACGGAAACGGTCCCTTTGAACGGTTTCTGAAGGGTCCCAGCGTTGCATGCGGAAGTGGCGCGAAATCTAGTAAATTGTTAGGAAACGAAAAAGAGATACAGGATATAGCGGGACAGAGAAGGAGCTCCAACTCTGTGCAGATCTATTAGATTTCGCGGCTCATTCTGCTTCTTTATTCGCCTCAGAAACCATTGCAAACGTGGTTACGCTTGGAACATCATGGATGGCTCACCCGCAGTATGAAAGATCACATCGCAGCAAAATCAAATGACGTCGACTCATGAAGTGATTAATGTTTGAACCCCCAGTTTCTTGGATGTGAAGATTCAATCTTTGCTAGCATTCGAGGGTCAAGATCAATTCCATGGCAGTGGCAATTTCCATATATCTTCTCAGATGGAAAGGAGAAGACGAACCCATTCCAAAGAGTAATTACTCTGCTAACGTATTATTGGGAAGCCCTCAAAATAACGAATACGTGCTGTTTGTGAAGGGGTACCGTACATCCTCAAATAATTTTTCATTTTTGAAAGTAGGCATGCGTGCGCTTCACTCTAGCTGGGGACCGCGATCGGTTCACAAAACTTTTGAGTCGAGGTTGTTCTACCCTCTTTCTGCGGCAACCATGTCCCTGTGCACTGCAGACTTCACAACGCAAGTGACGATGGCCTCCAAAAATGTTACAGTTTCCTGTCAACGAAATGATTAGCCTGTTGCAGTTCTCCATATTGTGAGATCGTTTTTCTTGGCACCCATGAAGTGGAGCGCCATCCTCTGTTAGGATGGTCCGAGCGCTGTGAACGCGTAGAAGTACCACTTCACTTTCTGGGAATGGTATCCGTATTCGCCATAATATGGTGATCTACCAATGAAAACTCTGCGCCTCGTGGCGATTTCTCCAGCCACCATTGAGGTTCACTTCTCTCTCCTTTCCAACAATGACAAGAAAAGCAAGGTCGTGAGATTAACAGCCAGAGTCGTCTCTTTCCGTGGTCGTAGTCGATGACTTCCACTGTGGAATGAGGAAATCATTTTTGGCATCAGCTTCCACTGATTGCATCTCCAAAAATGCGTTAATGGAGGGTTCTACGATAATCTCGGTGGCCGAAGACGAAGAATTATACCTCGTTGAAGGACAGCTGCGCCCTTAAGGACGCGGGATGGTGGGCGTTTCGCAGCGAAGGGTATGCCACAGCGCTGTAGCAGACCCCACCCGCGCCCCTCGCGCCGCTGCCCGCCTACTTCCTCGCCGTCTGACTCCAACCGTTCAAAGAGAGCGTTGGGTTAATGGTGGGAATCACCGATTAGATCACCCGGCCGAAACGGAAATAAGGTGGCTTGGAAGAGGCCCAATTCCCGGGTTCTGCTCCGTTTTGTTGTCATGGTTTTTTCTTCATCACTGCCTCACTTACAACCTCTACCTTGATTTCGGGCGACGGACATTTGGCTCGTTCATGGTCACGGCGACAAACTGTGCGGCAAACTTGTCGCGATAAGGGTGCGGCATCTACTTGAAGGCTACTACTTGAACTCGGTCCTTAAAACCGCATTGATTTGATGCTACCACAGCGGCTCTAGTTACTTTGACCTCACGAATTCAAACTTTCAACACTGTAATTGGCTCGCCCACCGCACAGTCCTCACTCTCATCCGTGGCTTGGTTAGGGCTCTCACCTCCTTCCTCGGTTCGGAGCCGAGCTCGGTGTGCCGTTCTGTAAGCGCCTGCGCTCCAGCCATTCGCGGCAGGATCGTCGAGAAATGTCCAGGTAGTCTGTGAAGCGTCCAAATTCACAAAGCGTCGCGCAGGTTTCCGCGCAATTTGCCGCGCGCAGCTCCGGATAAGCCAAAAGTCCCGCACCCCTCGATTTCTGAAGAGCTGTCTCTTCATCGCAATCACCGTCTTTGAGTTCAAGCAATGACTGAGCTGCTGCACATTATACTGTGGCGACCTATACTGCTAAAGCATAGCAACGAAGGGTTTGGTAGGCGTTCTTATAAGATTATATACAGGGAGGCCAAAAAAAGACATTTTGCCTATGTTGCACTTCGGCCCTTTTCTCTTCGCAGAGATTGCCGAAGTTGGTGGAAGTTCTTCAGCATAATGTTCCCTGCATTTCCCTCTATAACTGGACGATCACTCCCTCGCTGCCCTCACGGTCTTCAGAATATGACGTCATCTGTCATCGTCGTCGAGCTCAGGGTGACCTACGGTAACTGCTTCAGCCTGAAGCTCTTACACAATTTCTTGAATCGATTCAATGTGAGATAGGTTCCTAGGGGCCTTAGCTTTAACTGTGCAAATCCCCTCGGAACCGCCTTTCGGAATCCGTCGAAACGGTACACGATCCACCGGAGACCCCATTAAGCTCAACCAGTGCACCATGTTTCCGGGGCAAATTTTCCTGATGCCGTCTACGTAGATGGGCGCTATGAAGAAATTCTTATGGAAAGGAAAGTGTACTTCATTTCTGAGTTGGGCGCACTCGCTTCGGATAGAGCAAAAAGCGATTAAATCCATTTGAGTGAGGAGACAAAATGTCTTTTTTTTTGTGCCCCCCCCCCCCTGTAGAGTTTCATCTTCTTAAAAATTCAACAAGTCCCACTTTCTAGAAAAAAGAAAGAAGCTGTTGATTGTGCACCAGTTCAACAGAAGCAGCTGTGGTGAGCTGATAATGAGCAATGAAAGCGCGCATGAATAGCTTGACAAACAACGCTTTCTGATTAAATTACATGACCAGGCGATCACGCAGTCGTGGGCATCATCCCGTCATATCCGGAGCCGAGCAGGAAAGTAAACCAATCAAGTAAACAGTTGGAAAGCTACCGCTGAAAGGCAGGATTAACGCCAACCCAGATAACCCGTTGGCTTTCGTGAGGCACATAACTCAACTCCTCTATGCAAGTGATCTCAGACGTTTCCATAAAGATCTTGAACAAGAGGCGTGGTTACCTACCTGACATGAAGTTCTCCTCTCACGTCGGGCTCAAGTGCTTAGTCAGCTGGACATTTGAATGCTTCTATCAGGTTGCAGTGAAGAAATACAGGAAATATATAGAGAGGATGAGGAGCTTCACAGGTTACTGGGAGCCCCCAAGATAGGGCTCCAGCAAAACTCATGTAAAGTTGCCTCTCCGAGATATCCCACTGGCGCAACAGTTACAGCATTGTGGAAATTAAAGGTAGAACTACAACCCGTAAAAAATAAATAGAACTAGAGGTAGCCTCATTAGTACTTCGAGTCTTCTTCTGCGTTTTCAAGCGTTTGAACGCCAGCTTAAAGGCAAGGTTTGGGGTGGCTATTGGCACTCGAAAACGTGATTGGCCGCTTCTTATCAAAGCAAGCGCTGGAATTCTAAAGTGAGAGGGTGGAGAAGCTGCCGGTGAAAAGCGCACGTCTCTCATATGTTACAGGCAGAATTTACGATGAAAAAGCAGCCCATTCCAAATTAATGTCGGATGGTAAGTAAACCCAGAAAGGAAGCGGAACCATGAAAGAACCCGAGAAACGGGACCCCTTTCTTTCGCCTTGATCTTGGTATTGATGAGACTCCAATCGCTGTGCCCTCTTCAACATAACGCTCTCTCCGCTATCTAATCACTCGCCGCGTTAGACCTGTGGCGAGTGAATAAACAGACGGTGGGCGGAGACAGGCGGACCCGCCAAGCTTGAGCCCTGCTAGCTCTCCGAGGTCGAGTGTGCCACTGCCGGTTGCGTGCCTGTCCGCACCCTCAGGAGGTTCGCCGGTCTCCCCACTAGGCGATTTCTCCCTACCTCGACCTTCGTTCTTTCCGTGGAGTCCTCCTTTAATGGTGATAATCTTGCTGACTGAACGTTTCATTGAAGAAAAGTAGGTACAGTCAATATTTGGACAACTTGTCGCAGGATTTTGGACAACCCAAAACATTGTCGTTGAGCTAACTCGAGAACAGAAAGTCACTTAGAAACCTTGCGGGAGGGCGAGAGGAGAGAGCCAAGAAAACACAGAAGACCTATAATCCGCAAATTCAAAGAGATTCCAACGTGGCAACATAAACGGAGGGAACCAAGCAGAGAAAAATAGGAGTTAGAGCCTAAAATGAGAGAGAACCAAAGGGGTGCACGTTGCTTGATGTTTTTAAAAGACTAGAAGTAAGACGAAAGCGGAGGATGTGGAATTCGGCAAGGATGGGAAGAAATGATCAAGAATAGGCCGAGAAGGATAATAATCAAAATAAGCAGCACTAGAATTCTGCTAAGCATTGCAATATGTTTAATACATTTCAGAAAGAAAGCAAATAATAATAGAGTCATGACTCAAAACGGTAAATGGAATACCAAAAAAGAAGAAAACCATATCGACGGAGTTCTAAAAACAACAAGGAGGGTCAGCCACGCATTAGAGAATTTTCAATACGGATCTTATTTATGCATAGTGGTTGTAGAAGAAGAGGCCGTTTTTCAGGGATTCAGAGGAATTTCTTCACAATTAACACGAAAATAATTTCAGTTTGCACATTCGTGGAAATCCTGCGGCGGCCGTGCTGTGGCAACTCCTTTAGAGGACTGGAGCCATATCAGGGGTCGTTGATCCTCCCGAGCAGGTTTTCGTGAGGTGTTCAAAGACTGCCAAGCAGAACGGTTGACCGTGCACGCCGGAGCCTCTACTTTCCAGTTTTGCGCTGAAGGTAACACGAGTGAATGACAGAAAGAAAGAAGTGATGACAAAAGGTGAAGTAATAATTCTAGAAAGCCCTTCACAGATAATGGTGTAGTTTGCAAATCGGTTCTCACCTTCTGCATTGTTAACATGATAATCCAACATAAGAAACAATTTAAAGGATAAAGCATTTGCCGTTGATCAATCCCGTTAAGGGATGCGGCACGCGTTCTACTTCCATTTGTACATTCGCAGAGGCGTTTGAACGCAATGTGGCCTATACGATGACTTGCGGGGAACAGCCGATGGACAAATCAGTGTTTTCATCCTCCCGCATGTCTGGTACCAATCAACCGACCCCGGAGGGATGGAAGGCTTGGTTGGTCCGGGCGACCCACCACCCAGAATTTGATCACCGGACCGCTCGCGTTGTGAGCGTGCCACTTGCTACTACACCACTTCCACCCTTAAGAAACAATTTACACATTCTAATCAAATGAGCCCATAACAGTCGGCATATCGGTGATTATCTAATGGTATTCAGCTCAGGGGGAAAAAGTAGGAAGTAAAGTGCATTCTGATGAGGAACCTAGAACGTGAGGAGGAGCCTGCACTTTATTACCGTTACTCACTCACTAGATTAATCTGGAGAAATATCGTGTCATCTCTCACTTCATGAAATATTAAGTGTTGTCAAAAGAAATTACAAGAAATGGAGGGAGCTCAAAATAAATCCATTCCTGTGCGCCCAAATTCGGCGCCTCTGACTCGTTTTCACTTTGAAGGCACTTTCACGTACGTTCTAAGTACGTCATCATAGACCTGAGCTAAATAATTATTAGATTGTCACCAATATTCTAGCTGTTATGGTCTTATTCCGTAATGACCATGGGATGGCAGCAGCGCTCAAGGTGGAGTCGAGGATCGTACTGATTATTTATTGACTTTTTAAAGCAACAGTCCCATTACAGTTTTTACCTTCGGCTCTAATGGTTGGAAGCCCTAGTCAAGAACATATGAAATATGGGTGAACAATAAACTCGCCTTGGAAAGCCGCTAGAGAGCGAGCTGAACCGCTCTGAGGTTGGCGTGGTCGGGAATCGCTGCAATCCCCTCAGCAGATTCCAACCACGCCCATTTCAAAGCGGTTCAGCTCGCTCTCGAGCGGGTTTCCAAGGTCAGTTTTTTCTTCAGTCATACTTCTTATGTTTCTGGCTGGGGCTAGCGCATCGTTCCACACCATTAGTGCCGAGGATAGAACTCTGCTTGGACTGTTGCTTTAAAGGCAAAAGTCGGGCTCAATGTGTGGGATCACGGCGATTGTAACTGTGTGTAGGGGTGCGAAATGGAACGACATTGGAGGAAAAACGAAAAGAAACTGTAGACAAGGCCGTGAACGGAATCACCTTTCCCACTAGCAGTGAAGGAAGCCGGTTTGGAAGAGAGGCACGTCCAAACGAGCTCCCGAACATGCCAGCCGTTCTATCGGTTGATACGGCACTAAACCCAGCTGCTTTCACACGTTGTGCCAGCCACGCATCACTTTCGGAGGTGAGCGGTACTGGATTGGCCAGGTGGCCTTGGATTGATACCGAAGGCGCCCAGTTCTTAACGACGCATTTCGCGGTAGGAGGTAGCTGCAATGTCTGCAGCTACGCACATACGACCTCCGGACACGGAAAATAGCTCCGTAGAGCGGCTGAGCACGACCTTTGTCTTTAAGTGAAAGTGCAGATGAGAAGTGTATCGCCATTGATGATAAAATGGAAAGAAACTGTCGACAGGGACGAAAAGAGTTCCTTCTCCAGTAACGGCATTGATATGAGGGCGGGTCTACACAGATGGGTGGAGCATGTGGTAAACTCTTGCCTAATGCCTCAGCGTTGCTGTCTCATAGCGCCAACCGGGTGCATGATCTGCGCTTGCATTCCACTCCGTATTTCTACCGCAATAGTTTAAGTTCGTTAAAACTTCCGGACGAAATTAAGGTGTTGCGCTAGGAACATGAAGTGGAATGCAAACGAATGGAGTGAATGTGTGCAGGAAAAAATTGAAATAAGACGTGCAAAGTGTACCGATCGAGTAGAAAGAAATTAAAACAGGCAGAGTTTACGATGAAAAGCAACCCATTCCATATTAAGTTAGGAATGGTGAGTAGTACCACAAAGAAGGAAAAACCATGAGAAACGGCCCAGAACTCGAGAAATGAGACCCCTTTCTTTTGCCTTGATCTCGGCATTGATGCGACTCCAATCGTTGTGCCCTCTTCCATAGAACGCTCTCTCTGCTACCTTATCAATAGCTGCGTGTAGATCTGCGGCAGTGATTAGATCATCGATGGGCGTGGTTGGCCTGGTGGGCCAAGAGTGAGCCATGCTAGATCGCCGAGGTCAAATCTTCCGCTGCCGATTGCATATCAATTCGCACGCTCAGGAGGTCCGCATGTCTCCCCAAGAGGCGATTTTCCCCTTCTTCGACCTTCGCTCTTTGGTGGAGTCCTCCTTTAAAATAGGGTCTTCTTCAACTAGGATGTAAGGATTGTCACAGGTGGACAGCAAAAAAGAAGTACTAGGCGCCGAAGGGAGTCAAAAGAATTGCAGGCGAGAGCGCATGGATAAAAGCGGAAGCGGGCACAGCCTACGACAGGGCAGACCCTCTGGTGATCGTTTAAGCCTGTGTGCATCCATAAATCTCAGCGCCTCTACCAGGCAATTTCGTGCGGTGAAGACGGCCACCCTGATTTCCTCGATGGGATGGGACCTCCAGTAACATAATCTAAAGGTATGAATTCAGCAAGCGATTACATCAAGGAGAGGACGCATCGAGAAAGTTTATACGTTACACGAAGCAGTTACTTGGCTGCCAAGGAAGCTAGGTACGACGAAGTGTGCGCTTGTTGCTTGGCTGAGCCTCGAGAGTACTCCGCCCCAAAAGTGAACCACCCGTCAGTTTAGTTCGTGATTTGGACGATCCGTGTTGCCAGGAGCGACAAAACTGGAGCTACTCGTCTGGAGCAGGAATTGGCATGGTACCACCACACGCTTGCGGTAAACTCGTCCATACGTGCGCCACCTAAGCCGATGAACGTCTGTGATCGAAGATCGATGACCAGAAGGTCCCTTTCCGCGTTTTTTTGATGAGCTGTTCCGCTTTTTTCGTCATTCGAGTGCCATTGAGCACCACCACGTCTCCTATAGGTGCCTCTAAAACCTATCGCAATCGCTGCCTTCGAATTTCCATAGAGAAGTAGGAGTAGCAACTAGTCGCAGAAAAACAAATCGAAGACAAGTGCGAGTGGTTTCAAAAGTGCTTTCCATGCTCTCACTGAATCCAGGAGAGTGGAAGAAATTTGCTGGCAGGATTTAATGGGAAGGCAGACATACACAAACATTTCTGCAACGAACAATTGAAAGAGATCTGATGAGAATTCATAAATTGAAAGTCAGGGAATGCAGATGCGACTTCTTTCCGCTTTACATAGACTTTCTGGAGAACTCCTCGTCATTTCATTTCGAACAGTTCACTACAAATTACGATAGCAATAAATTGGAATTAAGGGGGACCATATCTTCCACTTTATCTCCCTCATAACATTTTCGAAGCTCGAGGTTTTCGTTCATTTCCGTGAATCTGTACCTTGAAGGAGGACTCCAGTACCTTAAAGGAGGACTCCACGATAAGAACGATGGTCGAAGAAGGGGAAAATTGCCTGGTGTAGAGACAAACGCACCACCTGAACGTGCGAACTGACACGAAATCGGTAGCGGAAGATTTAATCTCGGTGATCTGGCATTGCTCACTCTTGGCGCACTTGGCGATCCACGCCCATCGATGATCTAATCACTCGCCGCAGATCTATACGTAACGAGTGATTAGATAGCAGAGATAGCGTTATATTGAAGAGGGCACAACGATTGGAGTCGCATCACTGTCGAGATCAAGGAGGAAGAGAGGTGTCCCACTCCTAGGGTTCTGGACCGTTTCTCAAAGTTTTATCTCCTATCTGGTACCTCTCACCACCCTCAACTTAATTTGGAGTGGGTTGCTTTTCCATCGTGAATTCTGCCTTCAAACCTCAGCACTTAGTTGTGGTTGCCTTCACGACGCCGTAAAAATGGATTCATGTTGGCCGAAGCATGGGGAAGCCGGATTTGCTAAAAAAGTTCTGATTCGCAGTCAGTCTGGATTATCTTACACTGTACTTGGGTAATTTTAATACCATTAGGGAGCTCTCCCACAGCTCTATCATGGTATTAAAATTACCCAAGCTCTGTCGTTTACTAAATTTGTTTACTTTAGCTTAATAACTGAACCTGTGAGAAGTAGTCAAAGGATATTACAAAAACGTGCAAATCTGAATTTGATACGTCCGATGATTGACAGAAAGAGCATCAAATATGCAAGCGAAACAAATTATTGCCAATAAAATTAACGTTTGTAATCAAAGCTGAGTATGCGGCATCGGTCAAAGACATTGTGCAAAGAAGCCGATCCACCCTTTCCAGCATAGGTGTGATTGTTGGTCTTAAAGGACGAATTCACGCAGAAAAGGCAACCCATTTCAAATTAAAGTGGCGATGATGAGTTTTACACTAATGGAAGAGAAATTTTGGGAAATGGCCCAGAACCCGAGAAATGGAACCCCTTTCTTTCCCGTTGATCTCGGCATTGATGCGACTTCCATCTCTGTGCCTTCTTCGACATAACGCTCTCTCTGCTATCTAATCACTCGCCACGTATAGATATGTGGCGAGTGATTCGATAGCCTGTGGGCGTGCACTGACCAGCCGCGCCAAGTTTGAGGCTCTATAGGTCAACGAGGTCAATTCCATCGGTACCAGTTGCGCTTCAGTCCGCACTCTCAGGAAATCCGCGGGTTCCTCAACCAAGTGAATTACTCCTAAATCTACTTTCACCTTTGATCGTGAATTCGTCCTTTGAATGATCACGTGTAAAGTTCTCAGACAAACAACGAACTTGAAGGAATTCTCCCCGGAAGCTTCTTACATTTTTTCCCCACCATGAAAGTGTCAGTTGTGATCGCTAGAGAGAACACACAACGTTTTACGCAAGAAGATCCGGTTTCGAAGAGAAACAAACTCAAGAAACCCAGTCCATGGACCTTTGAAGGTGATTCGGGCGGAGCCAAAGGCAGGACATGGAAAGAAGAGCGCCTTGAGGCGCCCACGTATCAGGCAACGCGATGAAAGAATCGTGTGAAAGCGTTCGATTTGATGAATGGGGACAAAACAATCGATAGGATATGATACGTTGGAAGTGTAGGATGCTAGTACAGTAAGCCTAAAGGTCGAAAAAGAGTTATTATTGACCGCTTTAAGCGAAGCAAATTACCGCCGCTAGCATTTGTGACAGATTTCCGGCGGGAATTTGAAGCGTACCAGTCGCACCAGCTTTTCAAATTGTTTACCCAAACAAATGCATTTTTTTTGTTCTTTTCGTTCTTATCATGGACCATGAGTCCCAAGCAACTGATTTATGGGTGAAAAAGAATCGAAAAAGAAAAGTGTTCTCCCGGGAAGGATTCCTCTACGAAAAACATTTTTTGAGAAGGTTCATTTTCTGGAGTGTTGCTTCCGAAACTTCCGAATGAGAGCAGCAGGAAAGGCTGCTAAATAGAAGCGCGTGATGCAAGTGGTCACAAGTAAGGTTCTGGGAAAATCTAACCTGCAACATCGAAATTTCCGCGTAGCGTAGCTGTGTGACCTGCCCTTACATACAACCATAGTGATCGATAGATTAGAGCAAGAAAAACGGGCTTGAACAGCCAGTTTCTGGGCTGTAGTACTGGGCACAGAACATGAGTCTAATATGATGTGCCGAGTGCTTGATGACAAGGCTCACATAATTCTCGGAAGCGAAAGTAATGATGGCAATTTCCAAGTGGAAGAAAAAAATGGTGCACGTGAAAAGCAGAAAATCCGCGCTGACTGTTTCCCCTACATTAACCTCTGACAATAAATGTAATAATAATGTGGGCAAGTTCCAGCAAGTTTATGTGACGAGAATAAACGTTGGCACACCAAATGGTGAAAAAAATAGCGCAAAGGTGGAGTTTATGATGAAAAGTCAGCCCATCAGAAACTAAGGTAGAAGTGGTCTGTGTGCGGATGAAAAAAAGCATAAGTGACGGTAAAGAACACAAGAAATGTGACTCCTTCCTGCCCGATGATTTCCGCACTGATGCAGCTCTCATCGTTGCTGCCCTCTTCAACGCTAACGCTCTCTCTCCGCTAGAGTGGCTAGAGTCAAGCGGCGAACAACTGCCCTGCTAGGCCGCTATGTATATCCTTTGCCCACACCGCATCCTTATAGGCTCGTCTGCCCATTGATTAGGTATTTCCTCTTCTCTGTCCTCTAACTCTATCGTGAAATCGTCTGTCGAAGACAGGGATCTCGATGGGTGAAGGGCGTTGCGGTTCTGCTGATGTCACGAATTTCACGGTAATTGAATTTTCAGAATTCTTCTTGGTTCCAACAGAATGTTCCTATTTTTTTGAGAAATACTCACGGAAACGTTATAGAGGCGGTCAGCTAGTGTGCAGATACGTGAAGTTTGCCTTGAGAGCCAACGCCATGAATTCCTCTGCTCTCAGGAAGGGGTGGAGGTGATTTTGGTGAAATTTATTTATTTATTTATTTATTTTTGTTAAAAACACGCCATAAATAAAAAAGAATTAAACAGCTTGAAGACAAAAGGGATCCCTCAAACAAGAACTGCAAAAATACTAGTAAGAAGGAAATCGACCTGAGGTTGAATTCACCGAATTATTTGTAAACAACTAGGAATATTCGGATAGAGACAGATAAGTTTGCAGCTTGCGGCCAAGCGGTTCACGATACTCTCGTGAACTAGTGACAGGTACGGGGATTAGCGCACTTAATTTCGTAAATATGGTCCCGAACCCAAACATGAGGCAGTGATTTAAGGTGAAATGATCAGTCAATCTCACTACATGAGAAGACTACTTAATGGATACAAGACGCGTCGAACTCAGGCTTTGGTCCCAACCCAATCTGCATCAGTCGGCTATGATGCCCGCTCGCCACTTACCATTAGGGGTTATAGGAGCTTACCGAAACTTCGAAACACGGGTATGCCGACCATCCTCGTGGAATCGGCAAGCTAGGAAATGTGAAGTACCCAAAGCCGAGCCAACGTGAAAAGTATAACACTATCCTCTTCTCGTGCTCTGTGGTCGGAAAAGATCCGTCCCAGAATACTTGGGCAAGAAAGTAACCTGAACTCCAGATGGTGCACAGTGGGAGAGAGTATTACCTGTGATGAGTCAATTGTAGATATGAAAAGGAAACCGCTTGACAAACAGGTTATGATGAGCATTGTCGCAATCCTGAGATTGTATTGGAGGAGAGTGATATGTAGAAGATATAGTGATACAGACTCGGACTTTTACTCGGCAGAATTGTCAAATACTTGTCAAATACTTGGAGAGGTGTACAGCGAGAAAACACGGACAGAAATCGGTCTCGAAATCACGAAACAGATCGAAAAGGACTCAGCTGGAGGCTAGGGATGTTCAATGGAATTCAGCACTTTTCAGAGATACTCCGGAGGATTTTCAGAAACTTTGAAATTACTGCGGGTTGTAATGTAGTTCAACTTTTCTGGACGACGAGTGACTCATTCTGGTATACACGGATGGACTAAACAGCAGTTTGCTTCTGAACAACTGACTGCTAGCTATGACGATTAGTTATGGCTTACTCATCTCAGAGAGGTCCTTCCCCCGTTAGTTTCTAGTTATGGCTCACTCATCTCAGAGAGGTCCTTCCCCGGTTAGTTTTGGTCACGATTTAATCGGTGACTGGGCGGAGAAGGGAGGAAAATAGACACCAAATGGCGCCATCGCCAAGAATGGGTGGCGTATTCATAAGCAGGACGCCAAATAAGCAATACATCCAAGTTTACGCCGAATTTGGTGAAAACAAGCATCATGACAAGGTGACGCTAACTGGACCGACCGCCAAATTTCGCCACCGCAAAGATGAATGTCAGTTCGTAATCAAAGACATAAATAGAGTTGCTCCTATGGGCAAAGTTCCGACGAAAAACGAAATTTCAAGATTTTGGGGTTGTAATAGTTGAATAGTGGCGAAAATCTTGATAGTGGCCATCTAGGTGGACGACACTATAAAAATTTGACACTCAAACATGGTGCACTGGTCGAGCTCATGGGGTCCTCGACGGATCGTATACCAATAAGACGTTTTCGGGGAGGCGGGTTTCGTTGGAGTTTGCATAGTCAGAGCAAATGTCCCTAACAAACTATCTAACTTAGAATCGATTCAAAAAAATTATGTAAGAGCCTCAATCCAAAGCATACGGTAGGCCTCTCTGACCTCGACGACAATGACGGATGGCGTCATATCCTGAAGACGGTGAGAGTACTGAAGTAGGGCCTGCGTCTACTCATAGAGGAAAATTCATAGAAGATTTTGCTGAGGAACTTCCATCAAACACCGCAATCTCTGCGAAGAAAACGCCGAAGTGCGAAATGGCCAAAATGTCTTTTTTTGCCCTTCCCCCCCCCCCCTGCGTAGTTAGCGATTTGCGCAGCCAACATCTCCTGCGGTTGAACTGTACTTGCGTCAGTTGAGATGAAGAATAGAGGGGAAAAAGAGAGGAGGGAGCGATGAGCAGTTGGAAGGTCGTGCCTGTTCTACACTGTAGGTCTATTTTTGTACTGCACCTGATCAATCGTGCCCCTCTCTTTTTCCAGCCCAGCTTGTTGAAACCCAAAGTTTGGCATAAGAGAAAGTCCAAGTTCAGGCATACGCTCGCCGTCTTGAACACCGCCTTGTCCTTTTTTATTCTAATGAAGCTGATTTTAGTGTGAACATACACTTAATCGGATTTTCATTCTTTCAGCGAAAGCCTCATTGGGACGAAAAAAAGCGCTGTAGTGGCTTTCTTCGAATGCACTACGCCACTATTTTTGAGCGAAAGCAAGGATTAAGAACCGAGCATTCGCAGCTTCACTTGAAACACACTTTTTGCAAAAAATATTCTCGAAATTTCGGTAGGATAGTGGAGGCGTTTGGTCGGATAGTCACAAATTGCTTGATCCTTTCAGGTTCTGAAGAAGGCGACCCCGCCGAAACGTTAGCCAATAAAGACTAATTAACAACCTCGTGAAGAGCTCCACAGGAAATATCAGCCAACAGTATACTATGTCGAGGTTCTTAGAAAGCCGTACATGGCGATTACCCAGTTTTGCCTTTCTCGTCCTTCAAAAAAAGCCATGTCACTCTACTTCCATAGGGAGGAATATCAGCACTTTGATGGGATCTGAGCAACACGGCGACATCTAAGGAGCCGTTTCACCTGTTCCTTTTTCTTTCCTGACTGGCTTGGTCTGAAATCACCGAAGGGATGATAGGTTGGCTAAGCTGGTTGGGCTGGATTTGGAATTGCCCATTGGTCCATCGACTGTGTGGTGCCACTTCCTTCTACACATATTCTGCTAATATATCAGGTGAATTATGGAGTGCACACAAACATTTGTCTTTAAGAGAACAGTAGCAATTTCTGCAAATCGGCTTTTTGTGCTAACGTGGTTACCCGATAATATCGGCGAATTGGTACAATTGCATATTCGGTGGATTCAGAGGCACATGTAACGATCAGTGCTCTAGAAGCTGTCGGTTTATGCCCTATGGTAAATTCATAAGATGTATGTCAGCGCTTGTGGGGAACGCCCCACACAATCTAGTAAAAAGAAAGCGTCGGTACCGGGAGGAGGACGCTATTCTATCAAAGAAATTAGCTTCAAGTTCCGATCAAGGAAAACTCCAACAGACCTAAATGACGATGAACGTTCGATGATCTCAATTATGGCAGCAATGCTTACGATGCTCGGGATTCTCAATTTTGAGGATTATTTGCAGAAATTAGAAGGGGGGAGTACTTCTGCACTCCCTTTCCACGCAAACATTACTTTCAGAATTGAAATCATTGAACGTTCATTACTATCATTCATATTTGGACCCACAAGAGCTTTAGTTGTTTGAAGTTTCAAAAAAGTGTTAGCTGGCGGATTATTCACCAGCACGGGGCAGGAGTACCTGACAGGAGGCCCGTCGCGCTGCGAGAAGGCAGATACGCAGATGGGTCAGCGGCCAAGCCACAGCGCGTACGGTGCGATTTAGGAAATGCTATAGTACATTCTACTCAATTTGACACTGAATCGCTACAGTACGCCCTGCGTCTCGTGCGCAAATAGTTTCACATGAAAGCAAAAGTGTGACGGTCAGCACCAGGGAGGGAAACAAAGGAAAGAAAAGAATTCCGTTGTTTGATGGTTGCTACGCTTAAGAGCTTGCAGCAGCGGTTATCCGCGGTCATGACAAGGCCCTAGCGGACAGCACGCATTGAGAATACGTGATGTTGGCACATCCCCTATGAATGGTGGCACCCCAATTTCGCTCACGGAATGGATAATCCGCCCGACTTCATTGTGGGATCTGCCCTCGGAGTGAGAGGTCCTCGTCAGGGGCTATACATATTCCAGAGCAGGAAGTTAGGTCATCCCCTTCTTACGTGCTCTAACCTAGTGAGAGGATGACCTACCTCTCTGCTCTGGGATTCCCTATTTCTTCTTAAACTCTGAGATATGGTTGAAGTATGAATAATTTGGTAAATAATAAATAGACGTGTGTTATTTTTTGATGTATTTACTAACTCTATGAAGCTGTTAACACAGCGAGAGCTCACCAATAAAAGTATATGAATGAGTCTGCATTACCAACTTCCTAGAAGAATCGTCTTGGACTCCATCAAAAGAGCACAAGGAAGAAGAGTTCGCCTGTGCTATAATTAAAACCGGTCAAAATCCCGGATGAAGATCGATTTGATGCATTGCTTTGTTCGAAAACTGGAAAAGAGGTGCGTGAGGAGCGTTACTGCAGGAAAAAAAGCAGAAATACTGAACGGTAAAATTTCCGTTGTGTGGTCGGCCGCGTTTTGACGAATGGACACAGCGCTGCGAGAAGAGCGAAAACGCGAGATAGCACGTGTACGCGAGAGAGCGCAAACGCCACGCATGCCGCGATTGATAAGGATGGCAGTACGCAATACTCAAAACAAGGCCTTCGCTTTGTTGCCTAGCACTTTTAAGTCGCGGCGGTACTTCCTGCGCTTGAAGACACTACTTTCTCACCCTAGCAAGGCTACTACTTGGGATCTGATTGTGGCTCTGAAGGCAAAAATTAGGATTAAACTGATAGGATAGTCTTACTCAAATATGGAAGAAGGGAAGGAGTGAACTGTGAGTGGAG
This sequence comes from Teladorsagia circumcincta, assembly GCA_002352805.1. NCBI lineage: Eukaryota > Metazoa > Nematoda > Chromadorea > Rhabditida > Trichostrongylidae > Teladorsagia > Teladorsagia circumcincta. Next base: position 24,681 of record KZ346544.1, on the reverse strand, counting down.
AAAAAGGAAAGAAAATCGTTGAAAACTCAGGAAATATGAGCCTTCTTCCTTTACATTGTGGAGATGTCCAAGATGTAGACAGGGGGTGAGCAAATCAACGTGACGACTCAGATATGATATCGAACGGTGGGCGGACAATGTTAGGTCTGGTGGAGTCTGTAAGAAGTCGTTCAGCTGTCGTGCGTCTTGATGACGCGCTTTGATGTACTAAGGTAGTGCGGATTCTGCAGGCGGACCAGATACCTCTGTTTAGGGCAGCGACTACTTCAGTGAGGCTAAGCTAGGAGCTTGCCTCTAAGATTCTGCGCTATGATAAACTTTTGCAGCGCCCTCTCAAGTATAACGTACTTGTTAACACGTTGGCGACCGCGCTCATTTTCGCTGTCTGGCGTGTGGGACCGCGCTCACTATTTTGACCGTGCGAGTGTGGTATGACATCATGTCACACGGTCCCACGAGGAAACCTTTTTTTGGGAAAGTGTTTATTTGTTATCCTATTGGTGTGGAAGGTGTCAGATTTTGCGATTTAGGCCATTTCAGCGATTCTTGAAATATGAGAGCGTGTAAAAAGGGCCAAAGCTAATGCGCGAGTAGGACAGTACCCTCCTAATGTAACTTTTTGGTTTCCGCATCTCGAGCTTGTAGAACAATTGTTGGGTTGCAATCGTAAATACATGTCGAAAACCACTCACAGACTCGAAAATTTGCGGGAAAGGGGGAAGGGAGGCAGAGGGAAACCTTCACAGAACACGCAGAAGCGGCTACAACTATGCAAGACTGAAGGAGGGCGCATGTACTTCGTCTCCCACCAAAAGAGCTGTCACCCTTTGAAGCAAATTACTATTACAAAATTCTTCGTACAACCGCTTTCAGCCTAAGCACAAAAAAGGCGGCTACCGATTGTTATTCACACGTTTTTCCAAAAACTAGAGAGCCTATTAACCGAAGCTTCTTTCCTGGGACCACGCGTATTGTAACAATGTCTAAGCATGGCGTACTCATCACCTAAATGGGCCACCTGAAATGTTTGAAAACCAGCTGAAAAAAGGCTGTGACATGACATCATGTCACACGGTCCCACGCGGCCGCAAATGTGTGGTATGACATCATACCACACGGTCGTCAACGTGTTAAGGATGTTCGACAGAGACTTCGGCACAGACGCCAGAGACTCAGGTTTAAATGTATTTGAACTTTTTAACGAGACTAAGCGATTTGGAACGTATTAGCTCTCTAGGAAATCTCGCCTTCTAGCCAACGGCACGATCAATAGAGGGTACAGCGGAAAGCTGCAGTAATTGAAATATCACCTAATTCTATCTCAATTTGCAGGAGGAAATTTATAAAAACCTAATAAATCGGGAGCCAGTGCCCTATAAATGAATTGTCTCACATGCAATCCTTATGAAGGGCAGAAGAAAAAGTTGAATAAGGCAATTCGATCGTGAAAGCTCTGTTACGTTGAACGAATAATCCTTACTGATCCTCAAAAATTTCTCTCATGTTGAATAAGCCCTCCACAACAAAGATGCGACATGAAGCCTGCCTGAACACATGACGTCTGAATTGAGCCTAGCTTACTTCCACAAGCTTAAGGAAGGCCATCTTCAAGTACTTCTTGTGGGAGAATCAGAAAACGGGGCGTATGAAGTATAGGGAGAAATCAGTAACTTTATTCTAGCCTACAGCGACGTTTCAAACTTAGGCCGATGTCAGACTTTGCGAATCAAGCGATTCGCTACTAGGGGTTGCGTCGCTTACAGCGACTGGCTTATTTCCCTGTACGCGACGCAACCGCGGAAGCGAATTCGCAAAATTCGACATTGACCTTACTGGGGTCTCCCTATAGTATTTCTTTCCCGGTTTTTTGCTCTTCGTAGACCGTGCCTTCTTCTGCTACAATTGGGAGATACCCCTCGAGTGGAAGTCATCAGATAGCATCGAAAGCCTTTTAACACGTTGACGACATAGCGCGTTTTGGCTTTTCCCGCCGCCTGGGACATAATCAATTTCGCGGGCGCCGCCGCCGCGGCAACTATGTATGCCGCTTTGTCTCATAAGGTGCGTTTTTTGGAACCTCACAAGGAAAACATACTTCTGACAGAAGTGGCCTATATAGTGAAAATTTATCTTAATTAGACGCCTGTTCAGGCATATAAAATGGTTGGAATGGACTATGATGCTTATGTAGAAGATGCTCTGCAGCTGTTCCATTCTTTGATAGAATCGGATGCTGTAACTTTTTGCATGATTGCTATGTTCTCTGCTTATTTGCTTGTCTATGACCACGTAAAAAATCGAAGTTCGAATTGAACTGAGAATTTCGTGAGTTTCAGAAACCCCTTTCCCTTTCTGCATAACTAACCTATTTGTGGACCAAGTCGTTTATGATTACGATGGTGTCTGTTCTAAAAGGTGAAAACAAAAAACTTAGGAAAGAGTTGTGCGTTCAAGAAAAGACTGAATGTAAAAGGTGTGGCAACTATAATTGCCAGAATGTCCGATGAGGTGCAAAAATGGCGGCATACATACATAGTTGCCGCGCTTTCGTCAACGTGTCAAAGTTTTGAAGTGAGTGTCAAGTGGGAGCAATACCACATTTTACCTCCGAAAAGTTCTCTGCATAAAATCTTGATTAAAATTAGAAAATAAACCACAAGGCTTGAGAAGACAGTTGCGCATGAAATGAGCAGGAGCAAAATGCGTAAGAGCATGAAATCGTCTTTTTTTATAATAATAATCTATGTTACACGAGGTTGCTGAGTAATGGGCAAAATTTTGCCCCAAATGGGAGTCGAACCAGCACCTCCAGCTTTCCGTAATGTATTGCTACCGATTACACCACCGGGGCGCCACCTCACCTGAGCTAAGTATTTGCAAATACGAGCAACTGTAGCGTTGCACACAAGATAACAAACTGAACAGGGCAAAATCTTAGTTAGATTTCACGATAGCAAATGTGAGGGAGCATTTGGAGAAAATACGATTGCTATGGTGTTTCAGTAGTAAAAAACAGCGAAAGAAACAGTAGGAATATTCAAAATAACCTTCTATGTGAGTTGATCTTGAGTCCTGCTCGACCTCATAGGCAAAACACGGTCATAAGACGAGAGATCAGACGGCGAAGAGAGGAGAGTAAAGAAAAGTCAGAGATGAGAGGTACTAGCGCACACTCCAATCAAGTTTGTTCTGGGGCAAAAAACGTGGTAAGAATAGGGCGTTCAAGCATGTGCACTATTAACTGAAAGGAACAAATCCATTCATAGATATGAACGACGGTCTTTTCATTGGTAGACGTTCTAGGCCTAGTTGTGGAATGTGTCTTAATGAATAGTTTGAAAAGAAGTTTTTCTCATCTGTGGAAGGTTCATCTGTGGAAGGCAGTAATAGAAAAGAGGCTCCGGTGGTGGCACTACGCACGCCTGGAGAAGCGACACAGCGTGCACTCGAAGTAGCAATACAACTCAGAAAGTGGCTCACACCGCGCTCACAATGTCTTGTTTGCAGGTTAGCCATAGTTAAATATGCCAACAGTACTTCAGTATTCAGCACAAGTCAAGTCACAATGAAGACGTCGAAGCCGAAGAGGCAAACGACATCTACTGACAAGGCTTTCTAAGAGTTTTCTCACTGCCGTGGTGAATTAGTGTCGGAGCGCTAGAGTAGTGGTAAAAACATGCATCGCAGAGTCGAAGAGTAGAACGTGGGCTTCCATGAGGCCAAAAAGTCTACATAAAAGGTTTCTGAGCTAGCATGGCCTCTTATAGATATCTGAGCAAGGCGATGGTGGTTCCTGTGTTCTTCACTCTGACATCAAGTCATCAAACTCCACAGAGGTCTTGAAGAGCAGATTCGCTCCAGCATTCGAAGAAGAGTAGGGCCGTTGCTTTGACTCTTCCGGACGTGAAGAAATGGCTTGAAGATTGTAGCCAAGTGGTCCAGTCATGCGGCCAACACCAACTTCTACCAAGCAAGGGGACGCACAGAGCGAGTAGGGTCGTATCCGTTACTCTCTGGAGGAACCGCATATGGAGTTGTAGGGAGCTGTGTTTCTGGAAACACGGAAAAACCAGAATTTGGAAGCATTTGGAGGTCATTCTACGATTATTAAAGAAAACTCTAATCGCAGTGGTTGCTTTCAAAACCTCCCCACCTCCTAGCTCCTTCACGTCATTTGTTGTGATCTTCGGAGCGGAGTTCGAAATCCGTCAAAATGAGCTGGGTTAACGGCGCTGTGGACGTCCTCGGTTTAAAAGAAAATAACGTGGGTAACGGTGTGAGGTTGTGCTGAAGTATTTCCCCAGACCAACTTTGTATTTTTAACTTTGGTCAAGTTTGACCATGGAGGCCTATCGTTGCCGTAGATGTATGCCGCAATGACTCTTTGATCGAGTAGGCAGAGTTGGAAGCAAATTGGGGAAGTAGGTGGGGGTGAGAAAACAAAAAATAGAGGGGTATGGTTTATTTTTGGAAGGCTTGAAGATATTCCTGTGTGCAAGAAACTGCTGACCAACTGTGTGCGGCTCCGAGAATAAAATGGAACAAACTGAAGCCTTATGTCTTCGACGAAGAAAGTGCAACCAAATGGAAATGCTGAAAAGGAGGAAATGCGAAGATTACCAAAAAAAGGAGCCTATTGCCATGTGATTGCATAGAATTATCGATCTGCTTTTTTCGATAAAAAAATAAGTGGCCAAGAAAGATAACGTCAGCCATTTCCGGTTAGTGCTTTCAGCATGAGAAAAAGGCAGAGCGTAATTAGGGTACTCCAAGAAAAGCGCTTAGAAAAAAAGCGTTTCCAGTTGAGTAGGCACAAATCGCCATTAAAGTCAATTCGGGTGAACATCGCATGTCAAGGAAGTGCCGCAGCAGTACGATCTTCTCCTTCCAACAGAGTCTTTGTATACTTCCTCTGAGGGTAAAACAACTTCCTTCAGCCGATGGGGCCAACGGTGCTGTTGATCCCGCTACTACGCGACCCAGGGAACAAATTAGCTCAATCCTGTGGGAGCAATGGAGCGGGGGTTCACTGCTGAAAGAAGCAACTCTTGAGTTTTGCACCGCCACCTCATTTCCTATCCAGCCAACACCATCCCCATTGGCGACCCACAAAATCCCAGGTACGACACCTACCCCTTAGGTAAAATCGACTCCCCGTTGAGGACTCCTGAACCACACTCATTTCCGTCGCACAAGGCCTCCCAGAGCCGTTGCTTTTATTCGTAGGTGAGGTTAATTTCGAATTATGCCTTCATTGTGGAAAGAGAAGTGAAAAGTATGAGCAGAGCTCATATCGGGCTCATTACTATCAAGCAAGAGGAGGGAGGAGCTCTCTTTCCTCCTCTTGCTTGATAGTGTTAGAGGCAGATTTTTACTATGATTTGATCTTCTATTGGAAATGAGGGTGGAGATGGTCACTGGTGCCAAGATGAAAGAAAAAATAAGGAAAATCGCCTGGAACATTTAAAATTAACCCTCGCTCTCCCTTCAACTATCACATTGTGGCGACTCATTCTTGAATTCTACACTCTCCTTTTCGATTTTCGTCCGCCAGACCATCAGAATGTTGGTCGTCATTTGTCCCAGCGTCCTTACGAATGGAAGGTCTTTCAGAAAATTTCCAGCTTTCTCGAAAACGGTCCCTTGCATGGTATAGGGATACGTGCGTGGAAAACACAGCTGTGGTTTATCTTTCCTGAGCGGCCCCCTGAAGGCCGCGTAAGAGCAATGAAGTGGTTTCGAATCCTCTTTGCGACAGTTTTTTGCATTTTCGACAGCCGCTTGCATGATGTCGCAAAATGGTACCCGGGCTAGTGGTAGGTTCCACTACTAGTAGTTTTTTTTTTCACCAAAAACTTGGTGCTGGAATGGTGGGTCGCCCGATGTTTTTGATCCCCTAACTGGGAAATTTGAGGGTCCCTCAGAAAAGATGAAGTAAAGCTCTAAAATTCATGCACCTACCCCTATATCATGCAGAAAAGCGTTTGGAGAAAGCTGGTCACTTCTTGAAAGACCTCCCTGGAGGGGCAATTTGAGCGCCGAGTTAACATAACCTGCGCGCTAACCGGAATGGTTTGAGCCTATAGAAAAAGAGAGGCTTACATTGTCTGTGCAATATTTACATGAAAATGAAGAGTTATAGAATGGAGAATGTGGGCTGAGTTGAGAGTTTCGCTAACAAGCTATTTAAATCTCAGATGCTATGTAGAAAATGTGGAGAGGGACTGGAATTGCTTCCCTTTACATAAAACTACGCAATGAACATTAAGGCTTCATTTTCAGAACACACAAATACAATTTTATTGTCGTTCATGGGTGTATTTTCTGGCTTGAAACATTTGGACGATCGCTGAGTCCTTCATCTCCTCAAGAACTTCAAAAGCCTATGAAAACCTATGAAACCATTCAGTTCAGTTATTTATGAATACTAACAGCGTATGCGATAAAGAGGTGAACGTCAGCCGAGACAACAATTACTTGCAGTTTTTCAGATGAAAAAGTCATTTCCGAGCGGAAACCCGAGGTTACGAAATCTTGACTTGAGTAAAGAAAAGATAGATTCAGCGTCATCAAAAATCGTTCAATGCTCTCTCGCGGTTAATATGTACCTCCATAATGCCATGTCCGATAATCACCCACCATCATGGTTCCCTTTCTTGATGACCACAAGATTTAGCAGCGCTCTATTCCACCGTCGAGGTTGAGCCTTCCCTGAAATAGGGCAAGTCCCTGCTAGCAGGCGTTCTAGGTCACTGCTTGGTCTTCTGTGCCGATATTAGGAGGAAAATGAATACTCGAGAGTCATTGTTTCCTACAGTTTGAAGAAAAGTGCCTCTTCACATACTCGTAGAATATTCAGCGACTTATAGGCACGGATCAGGATCAGTTTGATGTGGTGATCACATGTGAATACGAAATTGAGGATGCGAATGGAGCTCAAAGTGGAGAAAAAAAGGAAAAAAGTCGTGAAAAACGCTGGATGTACAAGCCTTCTCGCCATACTCTGCGGAGAAGTTTAGGATGCAAGCAAGGAGCTGAGAGATAACGTGAGTCGCAGAGAGCGTGTGAGAAGTCCGGGTAGGGAAAGCATAGCAGATCAACGTGGCGACGCAGATAAGATATCGGACCGTGGGCGGGCCCTGATCTTTCCGGGCGTAGAAGGATCTAAGTCCTAAGCGTTTAGCGTCTCAGTGACGCGCTTAGATGTGCTGAGATGTCGTGATCTCTATAGTTGCAGATACACTCACGGGAGCGACTTTCTTAACGAGGCTGAGCCTGACTTTTGCCTTTGAAGGCGAGAACATGCTAATGTTCAGCGACGATTATCAAATATCCCATGTAGGAGTGGATATCAAGTGCTCCCAGTTGCAATTATCCTGTCACTGTAAAGGACGAACTTTCCTAGGCTTTTATTACAGATTTATAATCGCCACTTAATAGTTTTGATTTTTTTTTGGTTCACTTACTACGTAATGCTATAAATTACATAGAGTGTTATCATGGAGAAGCTGCAGATTTTGTAAAAAAAAGTTATGTCAGTCAATTTACGTCAAAAAGAGGACACTCAGAAATATAGAACGAGCGCGGCAAAGCAGGCTAAATATTGGCTTGTGGTTAAGGATGATTTAGTGGCGGTAAGCCAGAAAATGGCATTGAATGGATGTCGTGGAAAGGCGGCAACCTGAATTGTAGGCTTGGAGGAGAGTTGACGAGCTAATGTTAGTTTTGGTCCACAAAGACCTTTTCTGATTTAAAAAACAATCTCAGATTATTGCAGTCGTATAGCATACATACGTCACTGACCCTGACGAGGTTTATTGATGAGTAAAGTCGTTGTGCCCCAGAAATCATGGGTCTCCATCTCCAACGAAAATCGTTACTCCGAGCCGCCTGCTTCGTAAGGGTAACAAAGTGAATGAAGGGTCAATTTTCATCGAAATTCAAGCTGGGTAGATTATAAGTAATTCATTTTACCCCGTTAAACTGTCACAAATGTCGGCGTTAGTAAGTGTCACATGTGAAAGTACGGTGAAATACTACTAATGATCTCTCTTACCATTAAAGCAACACCCCCCGCAGAACTCAACTCGAAGAATCATCCAGTGGGTGGGAAAGAGTAGGCCAAGTGTAGCACAGATGTGCCGTTTTCGCGACTCTGAAGTGCGCGACAGCGGCGCTAGGGTTTTACGAAGCTGGCTTTTGGGCACCAAACCTGCCCTTTGAAAGAATTACGTCGGCTGCGCGCCCTCGCGCAACTGCGTGGTCCTTGCGCGATTGCGTGGTCCTGGCGCGATTGCCTGTGAATTGCGCCGCATTCGAAGGAATGCTGCCTGTATCTTGATGGCTTTTACTAACCTAATCTTTTAGTTATTTCGTTTCTTTGTTTGAAGCTAGTTCAGACAACTCGTCGCCGGTTGCCGGTTGCGGTTCCCTATTTCAAAGGGAATCCTTATTGAGGGCTTCATCGGCGGTTTTCTAAGTTTCTTTTGTCATTTGCAATCAACTCGGCATCCACAGTTCCATTATCGACCGTTTCTACCCCATCAACTCAATCTGGGGATGTAGATTTAACTGACCTGAAGTGGAGCTGTTCTGCTCTTGTGGTGGTGAAATGGATGTTATTTCCCACGCTCGAATTTTTGAATGATGCCCTAACGTTCCGTCACAAACCCTAGGGGTGGAGGCGTTTAGTGGTTCAATGGACATCTCTCAAACCTTGAGCCACGAGGAAGGCGATCTTGATGAAACGTCAGGCCGCTTATTAGGTTCCCACCTGAAAAACCTTGCAGGCAGAAGAGTCACGTCATAGTTATAATTGTTCTGTTCAAAAACGAGGGCTCTTGCTGGCCAACACCGAAATATGCAATAAACTGGAGCTCGATGAAGCTCCATAAGCGCTGAGAAAGTTGGAATGACACCGAAAGTGTGTGTAAGATTGATTGAGGTTTGTGAACAAAAATAAAAGAATACAGTAAAAGATGAAAGTTTGCAAGATTCTCGTGCCAGATCGGGAGCAACAATTACCGTACCCCGGTGACATGGAGGTTTTTGCATTCACATTTGCTTCACAAAATAACTTTCTGCACCTTCTCTAGACAATAGAGGTAATCCGCTGCTGTAACTGTTTTCTTCTCAGAAGACGTGGGCCGTGCCCTTAAGTGTTCTCATTATTTCCTCAGGGCGATAAGCGTCCTTAAGACCCAAGCTCTACTAGTCCGCGCAAAATAAACGCTTTGGCGGTTAGAAAAAATGCTGCACTAGGTCTTTCATCAGCCACAGGCAACGACTACAGAACAAGAAACAAGCACAAATATTGACCAACATCACAGATAACTCAGCATTGACCTTGACCTACTTCTAATACGACCTTGCTTTTACTTTTTAGGAAGGTCTCTCAGGTCGTGCGTCGCTTTTTCAGAACGGGCTTTCCCATGATATAGCCCAGTGCATGGCACATGAAACTATGCTTCATTCTTCCTGAGCGACCCTCTCAACGAAATAGGGAGTAAGGTAGGTTTATGGTTCGATCCTTCGTGATGACAAAGTTTTGCGTTGTCGGTGGACGCTTGCGTGATGTCGTAAAAAGTTATGCGGCTGGAAATAGAAGCCATATTAGTATTAGGGCCACCAGTAACCCCTTAGGGTAAGTATTTGCTAAAACTGGTGCCAAAACGATGTGGCGCTCCAGGGTTTTTATAGCTTTTTGTCATCTAGAGATTCGCCTAGGGAAATAAACCATAGTTCTGTGTTCAATGCATCTCCTCTACGTAGGGCAACGAGCCGTTTTCAAAAAGCTGGGCACGGCCTAGGAGACCTTAGTAATAATAACGAGATGATTCACGGCTTTTTATATGGAATGTAATGTATTTGAGAAAGCAGTATGAATAGAGGGAAAGCGGGAACAATGAAGATAAGAGAGCACGAACACAGTGAATAGCAGGACAAGGTAAACAGGAACATCTTTTGAGCTAACCGCAGACTCTTTTATATTTCATGTGGTCTCCACAGCCAACGAGCGTTGTTCCTCAGCCAAGACGTAAACAGCTTCCAGCTGTGTAATCCTCATCGTTTTGAAAAATACAATATTCAAGGTATCCCGTCTTGACAAGAGTGTAAGGGCATGATCCAACAATGGAAGCAAAGACACGGTTGAATGGTGCACGTAATTAAAGGAATCCTTGCCGGAAAAATCATGATTCTTTTTCACCCATAAATCACTGGCTCAAAACCCATGGTCCACGATAAGAACGAAAAGAACAGAAAAGTTGCATTTGTTCTGGTAAACAATTCGAGTAACCGCGTAGACTGATACGCGTTCAAATTCCCGCCAGACATATGTCACAAATCCTAACGGCGGGAACTCTTAACGCGGTCGTTAATAACACTTTTCGATCTGTAGGCTTACTGTACTAGCATCCTACACTTCTAGCTTATCATATTCTATTGATTGTTTGGTCTCCATTCTTCAAAATCGACCGCTTTCACACGATTCTTTCATTGCGTCGCCTGATACTTAGGCGCCCCAAGACGCAACTCTTACCATGCCCCGCCCTTAGCTGCGCCCGAATTACCTTTGAAGATCCAGGGAATGGGTTTTCTTGAGGTTGCTTCTCTTCGGAAACCGAATCTTATTACGTGAAACTGGCCTTTTCCGCACCACTGTCGCCGCAGCCCGCCCTACCCTCGCCGTCCGGTTCTAACCGTCTAGCAGGAAAAGTGTCGGCGCTGAAGAGGGCAGAACCGATCAAGTCGCCTAACGCACAAATCAACAAGCAAAAGGGGTGCCATTGCATTGGTTCTCAGTTGTCTCTCTTGTCTTTCCCTTCACAGTTCCATAACTGACCATCTCTGCCACGATTTCTCTTCGGCTGTGTTTTCATCGTGAACTCCATCCTTAATTGTCTGCACGAAAGTCTCGCAACTTTTTTAAGTACCCTAACAGGGAGGGTCTTCCAGGTCATGGAGCGCTTTCACAGAATGCTTTCTTGCACATTGTGAAGGTTCACGCAAGGTACATAAAACTGTAGTCCATTTTTCCTGAACACTTCTGGGAACCTCAAGACAATGGTGAAGAGATGGTCTAAAGTTCGGTCCTCCTTGGTAAAAATTTTTTGCAATCAAAGTTGGAGCCTTTAAAATTTGGAGGCGCCAATATAAATTGCAAAAAATAGCCATTACGGAGGATCGAACTTTGGACCATCCCTTTTACGCTGTTCTGACCTTCCTAGAAGCGTTCAAAAAAAGCGGACCATGGTTTTGTATTCCTAGCACGAGTCTCTATAAAGTGCAGGAAACCATCTTAAAAGGCGCTCCATGTCCTGAAAGACCTCCCTTGTAAGCGCCATAACTACGCCAATCAAAAAAAAAACCGAAAAGTAGGAATCATTCAGATTCAAATATAATTCGAAAATCTAAGCAATGTTGACAAGTCAGATTCCCGCTAGATTTAGAACTGTAACAGTACTGCTGGCGACGAAATGAAATCTCCCAAAGTTTCCTGATCCGTCAGCAAAATGACGTCACGGATGTGGTAAATACATACATAGTGTACCGCTCATCTTGTTGAGTAGTACACTTTCTACTACAGTCATGTGCGGCAGAATGAGAAGCACTGGTAGGAAGCTCTTTTGGCTTCTGTTGGCAAAACGGAGGATAAAAAAGAAAGTCAAGTCAAATTTGTCTGGGAGGATAACAACACTGGAATGTTTTTTTGGTTGATCTCAGCTCGCGTCCATCCAGGTCGAACACGACTTCTAAATGCCACAGTAATTTTGAGAGCAGCAACTCAAAAATGGATTAGTCAACGTCAGAGGAAATTAGTTTCATCGCTGTGCTGCCTTTAAAAAAAATTGCAGCGAGACATTTCGTTTGAGCAAAGTACGACCGCGCTAATGCCATGCGCTTCTTCAATAAATCGCTAGGAAGAGCGATTATGAATCATGGGGAAATAATGAAGACAGCTGACTGTAACAGAGAATGAAGAAATTCCTGACATTTATGTTGGACATAAAATAAAAAGGATGGCAGACAAGGGACACCAACGGACGAGTAGGCATACCGACAAAAACTGATGTCAGAATGACGATTCAGAAACAGTTGCCAAGGAAGTGCGTCGTCGATCCGACGAGGGATTGTCGCACGTAGCGTTGAAAAATAGGGTGACGCATGTATGTTAGACCGAGTTTCTCAGGAAATATTGTGAAGCCTAGATGGTGCTCGGAGGGCTTGGAATGAATTGGAAGTGTTTGACTCTTAGAATTTTTTTGGGAATTTGCTTGATTCAGCGGACTTCAAAGTATTATTTTCAAAAAGAGCAGGTGTAGATTGAAGCAGGATGGGATCATGTGAAGTGAACAAACGTAAGATTTGCAAATTAGCCGGAGTCGTGAATCACGGAAGCTAAAGCCGATGTCAGATTTTGCGAATCGCGCGATTCGCTATTAGCGTCTCGCTAGCCAACTGACAATGAGTGATTCACTGGCCACGATGCGACCGCAGACGCTAGCGAATTGCGCGATTCGCAAGTCTGACATTGGCCTAATAGGTTGTCCCAAAAGTTTGTGCATCTTTTGAACTTCAGTTTGAGTTCTACTTCTACTCTATTTCAAGCACATGCCTTATCTACAATCACTGAATGCACCACCACTATCAGTGACTTGTTACCAACATCCCACCGAGGACTGGCTGCTCAACTCCCAGAACGCTGGCAGTTACGAGCTGAAAATGACAGTGAGGTCATTGCAAGGTGATTGTGGGAATAGTATTCTTGTCCGCAAGAAGGCGGCTGAGCAAAAAGGGTAGATGCCTTTTGGAAGAGGCTGACTACCGTTCCACTATAGATGTGGTAGGACTTTTCAGCTGAGCTTTGATATTCAGAATCGCTTCATTTTCGAAACGTGCGGTTTCGGGTGTCGTGAAGTGGGCACACTATTTCGAGTTTTAAGATGATTTCTCAGAGATTCGCCGTGACTCTCTACTGTTGATCTCCCTACTTATGACTGAACTCATAGCAATAATGAGGAAGACGTCTTTAGTGGTTTACTAGAAACGCTTCAATAGAGGGGGAGCACGACCTTGTGGTGAATTTCTTAACTTTTCACCCTCTTCTGTTCGATGAGCCTCTAGGGATTCTAGATGTGCTTATCATGAAACCTGTGCTTCTCAACTGCTGAAGTGGCTCTATTAAAGACATGAGTCAGGGTCGAGTTAGCGTGTTATTTTGCTTAAAAATTAGGCATGAGGTGCAATGGGGAACACTGGTGGGGAGAAGAAGCAAAAAGCACCATAGAAACCCTGAAATTCCCCTCATGAGGCCAGCCGTGGTATGACGGAGAGACAGTGTGGCGGCCGGCAGCACGCAAGGCAAGACCTTAGCACTGTTGCCTCGCACTTTTGAGTCGCGATAGTGTCACACCTCCTGCGCATGGGACCCCCTTTTCTCACTCTAGGAGGGAGTGGCTTTGGGACCTAATCCTGACCTATAGCTTTGAACCAGTGCGTACAGGTGTAGCACAGAACAAATTATAGACGGCATTCCTGCCGCACTCCTGTCGTCGGTGGTTAATTCATTGGGGAATCTTTGGCAAAACTTCTACCCTTTTACGAAGGACCGAGAACCTCTATGAACTGTGCATCTGAAACAGCAGGGTGTAACTGCCACACGGCAGGTTACCCGGTGTGGATCTCCCACGAGAAGCGCGGGCTCTCCATATCCGACGCCGATGGTCTCCCAAGGTTTTTCTACCGGCGGTTACCTCCTGAGCATAGAAGACCATCCATTCTGGTACCTCATGGCTGGCAACGACAAGGAGGCGTACCGCAATGCAAATGTCGCATGCGGCTCCAGTCGGTTTGTGACTCAGTAGAGCTGCTTGAGTAAGAGCGAAAAAAACATTACTTTTTTTCCTGCACTTCGAACTTGAAGAAGGCGACTAGGGAGGAAATGATTCGGTTATAAGTTACTGCAAGTTGTGCCATTTCTAAAACCAACGTGGGCATCATTAGAATTTGCTGAAGGAGCTTGTGGCATGAGATCCAAAAAATACGCACAAATTTTTGAGGCAACCTAATACATTCGACTCGAATCAGGACTACGACTATCATAACCTCACAGCTGGTTCTCCTGCTGCCAAATGTGAGGTGCTGGTAGTCGTTGTTCACATGTTCCATCCGTTTCACTTCATAGAAACAACCCCACCAAAACTGGTGTCGGAGAATCTATTCACTGAGAGGGTCAGGGTGGCGCACCTGTATCACAGATGTCCCGTTGTCGCGTCTCAACAGTGCGTCAATGGCGCTAGGGCTTTACAAAGTGAACTCATGACGACCTATCTTAACTTATGGACGAGATACCTCGCGGAACGTGGATTATGACGTAGCGGATAAGATAGCCGACAGGTAGACAAATGGGAGCCTGATCAAGTGGTTGGTTATAAAAAACCCGTGCAGACACGTCCTTCCCACGTCATCGTTAGCAGTGGCTGCTACTTCACCAATTTGAACCGGGGCTGTTGCTATAAAACCGTTCCCGAAGGAAGCGATCACACTTGCTCCCACGTGGATTTGCTACCCTCGCAATATCAACCGATAAGTTCTGATATAGATACGTTCGAAAGAGCGTAACCTCATCGAGGATACGGTATTACAGGATAAGAAGTCACACCAGCTTGGATTGACTTGCACTTCAGAAAAATCGAACGATAAAGGTAGCGGTATCATTTCTATAATAGCACGCTGCCATTGGAGCCCATAGATACGGGGATGTTTTTGCTAGCCGGTTTGGGTTTCGGCTCCTCATCACACCGTTGATAAGGTGCTACTGAAACACTATCTGTTGTTTCACAAGAATGCTTGGTTGTGAACAAAACTTTCGCCCCAGGCGGGACTAGAACCCGCACCTCGCGCTACCATTTACGCTACCGGGGCACCATTTCATCCCAACTCAGTTTTTGTTCACAACCCAGCATTCTTGTGAATCATTCGCAAGGCGAAACATCAGTTAACAATCAAATACAAGTCAAAAACGATCAGTTGTCTCACTGAGGGAACCCCTACCCAATCAAGTACCTAACAATCCTTATGGTCTCCATAGGAATCGTGACTCTTCCTTCAACCAACAAATTGTTCGTATTCTGTCGTTCTATATGTGTACGCTTCCAGTTCTGTGGAAGGAGTTACCCAAAAATATCTAGAAAACTTCACACCAGCTCATTAAGAACATTTTACCAATTTTGCAACAACTGTTGTGATTCACGCTAAATGATGGATGCAGCCAATACCAGTGATATAAAGACAACTTGCTGACCCCTAGCTTTGATGTTAAATAAGGGCATAACAGCAAAGGAGGTAAAGGGGGCAGTGCAGTTAAAGGCACTGGTTACGGTTCAATCCAGAGAAATTCTCTCCTTGAGTGGGAAAACAGGACTCCGAATTACAGTAGTGGAGGTACTAGCGCGAACTGAAAGTGTGTGACATGGGAGCTAACGTCTCGCTTGACCGCTGCGATCGCTGCCATTTGGACCACGCCATACGTGGCGTCTGCGCCATCTTGCGTACAACGTGCTATCTCGTGCTTTCCCTCTTCTTGCAGCTCAGTGACTCTCCGTTGTACCATGGTTAACCTCACAAGGGAAAGTTAGGTGTTTCCTATGGTGCTCTTTGCTCTTTCTCAAACCCATTCGACACCGATCCCTACCTTGATTGGAATCAGCAATTGGTTGTGAACAAGCTTCCAAATTCCGAAGAGAGTTGAAAATTCAGCATAATCTTCCAATCAATGGATAGCGTATTGAAAAAAAAATCCAGAGTGCCGGAGAAGTCGCCTTCAGCCTACAAACGTCTGCGATAGCGACGGGGTGAATGAATATATGAATCTGCAGAATGAAAAAAGTAAGATTTTATCGTTCTCGGATTCTTATACAGCTGTGACCAAGATGTTATGATTGCTTTATTAGGCTAACGTTTCGGCCTTGTCGCCTTTATCTTTGTAAGATTTTATCTTTGTCTACGGCGGCAGGACCTCTGCGCGTTCTACAGCATAAAATGAGTTTGCCCGACTACCACAAGCACGCTAATCCATTGGATTTGAATTCTGAAATAATTCCTTTTTAGTAGGCCCAACCAGCTAAGAGCCCTCGGATGCGATCAGTGGAAAAATTGTGCTATACTAGTCGAAAACTGGCGCGGGGGCGAAGAGACACTGGGATCTGTGAAGGAAGAGGAGGCGAAAGCGCTGAAGGAACGAGTTAGACGAAGGCCCCTCAATCGTTCTATTTCTGTTATTGGGTTGAATAGATTATAATTTGAATTATTTTGCTTATTACATACTTGATTTAGTCTCTCATTACTGTCCTGATTGCATCTTTGTTCCTGGAATCTAATATTGATGCTCGAACATTTGACGTCACTTAAAGGCAAAGTCCGGGCTCTGACCCACTTAATAAGTCCCTAGAGTGGCTAGAGGTGCGTGAGACACAACTGCAGAAGACGCCCCACTTTCCTTCATTACAACGCGTCACTGAGACGCTAAGGATTTTTTCACGCTCCACCAGTTGAGACACGCTCCGCCTACCGTTCGATATCTTGTGTGTGTCGCAATGTTGATCTGTTATGCTCTCTCTCTACTCCCACTTCTCCACCACTCTGCGCGCTCACATTACCCCTCATCTCCCTGCCGATCTTTTGAACTTCTCTGCAGCTTGGGCAGAAGGCTCTTATTTCCTGTGTATTTCACGATTTTTTTCCTTTTTTTCTCCTCTGGCGGTCCACTTCCTACCCCTATTTTCACATTGGAGTGGAATTACCTCATCGGTTCGATCCTGAATCTTGCCTTAAAAGAATGTGGATTCAAAGAAGCTCTAAGCCTATTCACGACGTGCCGCACCGTGTACTTGCAATGTTCGATGAACAAGCTAAACGGGGTTTCATCGATAGATCTTTGCCCATTTAACGTTTACGGCAATGATCATACATCGAGGGTAAACTCTTGCTCGCATCAATTGAATGTGCACTCTTCCTTCCAGTGTTTTGCGATCCTTTTTCATCTTTAGCTCTGCTCACCACGAAAAATGCATTTGCACTCTCTCGGGAAATTAGGGTAACCTTATCTATTCATTATTTATTAACTTGTGCTATTTCATTTTGACTGCAAGGACAATGCAGAATGTTGCTACGAATATAGGTCGGACAACTGCAGTGACCATCACATTTACCGAAATTCACCTTCATTTGATGATTTACATAGCAAAAGGAAAGATTTGCAGACAGATCCAATCTATTTTGTAAAGAAAAATAGTTTAGTTAGCAAAAAGGCGTGCAAATTCGAGGAATCAAGGTTTTGTTCCACCTTTTTTAGCCCTTCCCGTCAAAAGGGCGCGTCAGTTATCAATGATTACAAGACTTCTGTCAACCAAAGAGTGAGTGTAGAGGAAAAGCATACGCTTTCGTCATTGCTCAGAATAGGCCCTTCGAAGTAAACGGAAGAAGCGGAGATGCTTCAATAGTATATTTTTAAGAGAGCTCCTCGATGGCACTACAACGCAGTTGCTCAGCCTCACTGTTGGTAAAAGTCTTGAGACCACAATCAGAGCGACAGTCCCACCAGGGGGAAAGTGGTCGAGGGGCCAAAGGTTGCACCCCTCTTGCCAGCCGTAGGGATTCGTTCAGGATCACGATTTGCATCGTGAATCGACTTCAAATAGTCCCTGTGGTCCCAAAACGATCGAGAATGCTTCCGCTACTAATCACGCGATCTCCACAGCTGGCAAGGGGTGGTGCGTCTTTGGCCGCCACGCCCACTTCGACCCTCTGGAACTGTTGCTTTGAAGGAGGATTCCACGACAAGATGGAAGGTCGAAGAAGGGAGAAATTGCCTAGTGGAGAGACCGA
>KZ346542.1:41613-51681 GCA_002352805.1 Teladorsagia circumcincta | reverse complement strand
TCGCCCCACCCACCGCTCGATATCTTGTCTGCTTCGCAATGTTGATCCGTTATGTATCTCTACATGTACTTCTCTACCACTCTCCGCGCTCCCATGATCTCTCATCCCTCAGCTGATCTTCTGAACTTTTCCGCAGCGTAGAGCAAAAAGCTCGTATTCCCGGGGCATTTCAGGATTTTTTTTCATTTTTTCTCCTCTGGCGGTCCACCTCCCACCCCCACTTTCACGTTTGAGTGCAAATACATCATCATTTGATCCTGAATTTTGCCTTTAACATCTAGGCAGGTTACCCAACTTCAAATTAAGGCGACCCACATTCCGAGGGCGAGGGCCCCTCTTAGAAATAGTGCTTAACGAAAAATTCATAATTCTTTTAGAGAACCTACGGAGCAGAAAAAATGGGGTTGGAAAGCAGTGTCTGAAGTGTTTCCAGATACATGACGTGCTTGGAGAACCGCTCACAATGGGCGGAGCGTGCCTTGAAGTGGACAGGGTTTCCTACGACTCCTAATAATTCGGTTCCGGGGAGTCTTTGAGAGCGGAAAAAGGTTGACGGAGGGCAGAGAGGGACGAGAGGTTGACTGTTAATGCTGACTGTTGACAACGTGCAGAAAAAAGTGAGCGGAGTTTGCTACCAAACTTATAAGATGGGTTACAACAGGTCCCGAATGTGGGTGCGAGACTGCCAAAGGAATGACGTCAACCATTTTCGCTTGGCGGACCATGCTCCAAAGTGAGCCACAAAACTTCATCATTCAATTCCAACAAGTCCCGAAGGCTGAGGAAAAAGGAGTTAGAGGCGAAGGAGAGGAGGCCAAGTGCTTTTCTCCGGAGACCGGATTCCAATACCGGAATTCTGCTCGAACGATAATGAAAATTAAAACATGCAAATCCAAATCATCGTCGTCTGTTCACCGTAAAAAGGCATGATACTCTGGAATCGCCTTCATCCTTTCAACCCTGCTTTCAGGAACATTAGTAACTGGAAATACCCGAAAGTCCGCTCCCTGGGAATTTGATGACTTGGAGCTATGTCAGTGCTTCGGGCACGCCTCCACTGATTCTTATCGACAAAATCATGAAAATCAACATAGCAGAGGAGATATCTCACGCTTCTTTGGGAGCGGAATCAGGTCTTTCTGATAAAGGGCTCGCGGCTTGGTAACAGTCCGATTTCGAATCCATTAGGTTTCCCTGTTTGTAACTTCATTGAAGAGCTACTGAGGTATCGAAGTGCAAAAAGCGTGGTGACTATCGAGAGAAATGTACAAAACTAATAGTAAATTGGGCGTTGAACACCTCCGCCGCACCACCGACTTTATGAAAGAACGAATTGAGGCCTACGTCGAAACGATGGCCGCCACTTCAAAATTTTCCGCAATTATAAAATGTTCCCTCTTCGCTGTTCCATAAATTGATTTGAATTTTTTGTTAACAACAAATGTGTTGAAACGTCCTCCATGGCACACATAATTTCTTGCCACCCTGTACATGCGAACGGAGGTGAAGTTGTTAAAAGTAGCGCTGCTTACCGCGCGCATGGTCTAGGGATCAGATCGCTTGAGTCATAAACTGTCCAGGGTAACTAAGATTCCGAACCTCCGAAATCGAGTGACTGGTACAACGCAAAGTCCACACTTGTCTCAAGGCCCAGGCGTAGCCCTATTCTAGGATGATTTCGCAAATGATCTTATTGGTTGTAATGTATTGCGGCACAGGTAGGAACAATATCCTTATGTCATGAGCTATACTATTGGCCCAACAGTGAGAGTAGGGATGGATTTGTTAAAGAAGGTTAGAGGATTCATTTGGAAGAGGGTCGATGCAGGACTGCAGCTTCAGACCATGCACGTAATAAAAATTGCAAATTAACTGAGAAATAGTGATGTAATTGCAATCGCACTACTAGTTGAGTGGGTCTGTCTTTCACCATTGTTGTTTCCCTTGCTAGCATTATGTCCATTCTGTCAGATGCGCTAACAAGCGAGGTCGTTCAGGGTGTGGGACGCTTTTTCAAAGCGGTTTTCTGCATGCTGTGGGGGCTCTCACGTGGACTTTAATTTTTCGCTGAGCAGCCTCCTGAAGTCCAGAAAAGGGTCGAAAAAAATTCGCTGAAGATGAGCGGTTTTTACTACCTTGGAGTGACGTTTCGGACTTGTAGGAAAAACCACGTGCACATCGAAGGGTATTTATGGAGGTGATAGCGAAAACAACGTGAAATTTCCTCGAAATTGAAGTGTTTGGGTTGGTTGGATTTGAAGTGTTTTCTGTTTAGCGGTAGTGCTGAAGAAAGGGTGGTGGTTTCATAGGGGCCGTCGGCACCCTTGTCCTAGTGGCCTGGCAGTCAGGTGGATAGCGTGTTGGGCTTGGGTTTGTACGGTATGTGTGGTTCGGCTCCGCTCCAGGGCGAACTTTTGAATTTTTGATTTTCACTCCCGAATGGGCTCCAAATTGCTCCGGCGTCAAAACTAACACAGTATCTACGATAAGAGCCACCAAGAACTCCAGCATTTGGGTTTTCCATGGAAAACTGGCGGAATACGTTCGCAGCGCCATACTGGCGCTAAATGGCGCCGACGCCAAAAACGAACGCCATATTCGTGATCAGGACCCTAATTTACCTCCATGTGCAAAATTTCAGGGAAAATCGAGATTTTGACCTAACTTCGGGAAGGGGGGTGACCATGGGCTACAGGTCGTCATGCAGACCGGCGGGATTTTGGAAACCAGCCGTCGAGCAAAAGGAACAGAATGCTCCTACGATTAACGGAATCCAAAGCTCGACTTCACAGAGAAGATCCCACACCACGTCGCAGTCCTTGAAACCGCTCTAGCTATCGAGATGAAACCCCTGCAAGTGGAAGAGCCATGAACCCAACATATCTCACCTTTATGGAGAGGAGAATTTGCCAACTTCACTCATTCGCGTTTTGTTGTACATTACCAGCTCGGGTGTTCGCCACTGCCCATTCAGTAGTGGAACATCTCATTGTTTGGGAAGAATAACAAAAAAACCGTTTTCAGTTCGCCAGCTAGAGGCACCTATGAACTATTGACCTATGAACTATTGACCTATCAATGATCAATTTTTCCGCTCTGGGTCGAAATCTCAGTTTTCTCAGAAACTTCTAATATAGGAAATTAGAGTGCCCTGATCGCGAATATGACATCCATTTTTTCCAATAGCTCCAGTTTGAGCCACTTCGGCGCCATTTGACGTGACAACTTTTTCGGTTTTCGGTCAGATTCCGGTAAAAATCTGAAAGCAGGAGTTACTGATGGTCTTAAGGAAGAGTATGATGTCTACTGAAGGCGCTGACGCTATTTATAGAGAACTTGGAGGCTCTAACCTAAATGCAGAATTTAGTCAACCGAGGGATTGAACCTTGGACCATTTTCTCACCATTTTTCGGGATTCGCGGGGCCGCTCAGCGAAAATGGACCGGGGTTTTGTAGCCCACGCACAATCTCCTATAGCATTGAGAAAACCGTTATAGAAAGCTTTCCACACCCTGAATGACCTCGCTTGTAAGAGGGAAATTTATTTGACGCTTGCTAATCAAGTCACATATTTTGAGACACCCTAGACTTTCCAGGAAGTCGATTTGGCAGTCTTCCAAAGACAGGTTCACCTTGGAACCTACCAGGAACAAGAACATTCAAACAACCTCATCATTCATGCTTCCTCTCGTTCTTCTCTTCTTGATGTTCAGTCCTCCTCCTATGGCTTTTTCCTCTCTAGCAGCAATATGCATCTATAGCCAAAAAGCAATGATAACTCATCACTGACCTTCACATCGTCTTCCATCTTCCGCTAGTTTGAAGCCCTTTTTACATTTGCAGACGAACGACCCAATCGTATTCTTACATTCAGCTGACAGGTCACATACGTGACCAGCGAACTTCTCACACTCGTCAACATCTTCACATCGTTTTGTCTGAACAGAACTAACAAGTATTTATCCACTTCTGTATGGTACCGGCAAATCTGAGAGCTAAACATTTTCCTGATTCTAACGAAAGAGAAGTTTCAGCGCAAAGTCGAATACCATGAGATGTGTCGGATTACTTAGAATATTGTATTAGGTTGGCTTATTCGGAATGTCGCTTCCATTTGTGTCGTAGTTTCCATGCTACAGAAAAGCTGCTCACAATAATTGAGCACTCATTTGAGAAAGCACCTCCGGCTTACAAAGAAAATATAGAGGTCATTGGGCGGAGGAGGTGCGTACAGGGCCTGTACGCGCCTCCTCTTTGCCATCGTGGAGAGTGCGAGATTGGATGCGCAGGTATTTGTTGCGGTCGTGCAGGGCACCGGCCTAATTTAGGTCGATCCTTCAAAGCAAGTTACGTGGCGCCTTGGCTGCTACTTGGCCTTGCGGAAGCAGTGTGGTTTTACTCTGACTTCTCGCAGTCACCTGACGACGCATTGCGCCCCTATGGCAATTCCTAGCCAATAGCAAGTCACTGCTGGCTACTTGTCAGCAATCGCAATTGGGGCGTGGGCAGTTCAGACAGCTCGTCCACCCCATCCTTCTCTTCGTTTCTGGGCAGAGGAGGAGGAGCCCCCGCTTTGAGGCCTCGTCGGCCTTTTTCATCCCCTTTTTCATCATCAGTCAACTGCCTACCTATAACTCCGTTACCGACCACATAACTCCACGAAATCGTTCTGAGACTGTTGCTTTAAGCAAAAACTTTTGTTTGTAATTTCGATCACCAACGTCGCGTGCACGTGTGTGGTATGATCCTAAACAAGAAGAAGTGAGTACCGTTGAGAGGCTCATTGCGATCTGCGAAATGTACGACGGTGACGCATCCGTGAATTGACTCTTGCCATGCCGCGAGTGTAGCGAAAACATTGCAACAAGAAGTTAACGAGTGGCTGGGATGTTCCGCTTCACGCCATATAGCCCAAATCTAGCACCGTCCGAGTGCGATTTATTGGGGCCAATGGAGCACTCTAGCAGGAAAAAATTCAGCAACCGTGACGTTTCAATTTTTTGATTTCCAATTTATCTAACCTAATATTCAAGCGAACCACTAGAAGCGTCTAGACACCATTCATACCCAACATTCTAGGAGATTAGGAGCTCAAGGTCAAAGCAACAGTCGCAGCAGGGTTCTAAACATTCGATGTTAATGGGGTAGGGAGAAGCACTAGCCCTAATCAAGAAAACATGAAGGGACAATGACCAGAAAGTCACCATAGACAGCCGCAAAAAGGCAGGTTGAATTGAAGAAACGCAAAAAGGTTGAGTGGCTACGGGTCTTTGCGCAACTGCTAATCAATACCGGTTTAAAGGCTACTTGAACTTTCGCATATAGTCCTGCCACGAACGGCGGAGAGGGCAAACGATTATGAAACGAGCGAGGCCCAGGGACTAAGCCGGAGAGAGCAAGGATCCACGGAGAGCGCAGGCGGGAGCATCAAACTGAGGCGCTTCAAAGGACTGAGTTCAAGTAGTCCGTCAGCCATCAAGATCCCGCATTTTGAAATCAATGCTGAGTCTTTTTGATTGATTTTACTTGCTTATCTCATTTAATTGTTGTATTGCTTTGTTTGTGCTGATGCATATGTATCTATTTGTGTTAGTGCAAATGCGGTTGTGGCCGCATTTCTTGTTGGCAATAAATGCCGGCAAAGCAAGCTACTTCAGACAACTCGCCCGCCAGGGGAGACCTGTTTCAAACCTTCTCTTGCGGATTTGTTTATTATGAGTCAACACCCCGCCTACAACTCCGTTACCGACCGCTTCACCCTTCGAATTGGGAATGTTGCTTAAAAGATTCAGTGAAGAGATTAGATTTTGATTGGATTGACGGAAGAACAACTCCTGTTATCCCGCCCCACCTACCAAAAGGAATCTAATCTTTCCAACTGAATTTTCTAATCACCCTAACTCCCGAAACATTGATTCGAGTGCTCAATTTGCGCAAAACGCTACGCCTGCTTTCATACTTTGCAGCGGTGCGGTCGGTGCTGCCGGTGACGACAATGCGATGAGCGTCAATACGATTTCTAGCGCATGACGCGTACTTGACGCATGGTCGGGGCCTAGCTTTTCGATGAATTTGGTTTCACTACATTCTGCTTTTCTTTCCAGGTGTTCCACGTGTATTTTTGATTTGCTCGTGCTTTTTAGCTAGAACATTTTCCCCTCTGTGAATCATTGCTTTTCAAGTGTCCCAGAATGGTTAGGTTCGTGCGGTGCCTTCGAATGTGGCAGCAAGCCCATAGGTGAACTGATTACTTAGCAGAACAGTATTTCCTTCTGAAAAAGTTATGAGCTAAAAAAGCACGAGTAAAGCAACACGTCAAAAAATAAACAAAAGGTATTGAAATTGGGATTACTGTTTGGAAGGTACCGACTGTGCGTCAAGTAGGCATCATGCGACACTGCGCGTATCGACGCCCTTCTCTCCTGAATTGAGGTTCTATCATAAGGAATGTAACGATGTTGGGATCGCGGTTAGTACTATAATGCTTACTCCAACTTCATTTTATATCAATGTTAGAAATGTCGTTATCAGTCAACAATTTTTTCATTGTAAAAGCAGTATCAAAGCCAATCAACTCTAAACATATTCTCCATATACTTCGATTCGTTTTCTAATTTGTTACGCAAAGCATGGATGCCTCCTTCATCGATATTTTCAAATTCGGCTCACAGAAGCTGATTACGCAAATTTTACCTCCGCCGTGTTTAATCAATTTTTTCCTGATATGATAGAAATCACTGCATTCATCTGAGTAATGATATTCGGATGGTACTATGTAGATCTTTATTGTATAGCGCGTGAAGAAGAATATTCCAGTCTATCTCCTCGATTTCTGTTGCAAAATTTTTGCGTCATGTGGTCTTGTGTTATCTTGCAATAGTTTTCCATTGACCGAATTGGCGCCTTAACGAGGCAGTGCTTGATCCGCGCGGACGAGCGGTTGTGCGTAGGGTACAGCTCTGTTTGACTCACAACCAGCGCTCCACAGTAACCTGTCCTTGACTGTTTCATCATACAAAAGCACGACTTTTTGCCGTGAATGTGCATCTTCCGAGTTGCGATCTCATCGTTTCATAGAGGAACATATTCCTGTGCAATGACGTCACAGCGAAGTCAGGAGTACTGCTTTTTTCTGGCAACCTGTACAGGCTGCTCGTTCCGCTCAGAGGCTTTTATTTCATATGATTATCTACAACTTCGAGTCTATATTCCTGCTCTCCCTCCTTAAGTCTTTATCTCAGTTTTGGAAACGTTAAAACCATAACTGGAAGCACATCAAAGAGGGACGGTTGAATGTTTTGCACCCACTACGATGAGATTCTGATCGTTCTCTGCTTGACGTGGGTGGTAATATACCTCTGCTTGACGTGGGTGGTAATATACGAACGCAGGCGAACTATTCGATCAGGCATTTTATGATAAAAATTTGGGCTTCAAAAAACCCACCCATTGGCACCTACGGTTTCGTTATATGCATTTAGAGAAAGCTTCTCGAGCGATCACTTACGCATTGTATGAGATATGTTTCAGCTGAGAAATTAAGACACACCAGTAAACTTCAAATTAGTCAATTTGAATTAGCTTCTAGGGGAACACGCGCTAAGAAAGAGTTCAAGCGGTATCGAATAGCAATCCTTCTTCCGAACCCTCAACTTTCGATACTGTCATACTCTCCGAGTCCCACAGAGACAACCGCTGCGCTGTTCAAATTTCGAGATCGGCACGAGCTTGCTTTTAGTGAAAACCACAAATAAGACCATGTCGCCGCCTTGCTGAACTCAGGTCGGCGGATGGCTGGTATTCTCGTGTGTGAGTCATGAAATCCATTAGCCTCGTGGGTAGGTTGACAAACCTTTTCGTTGAACTCATAGCCAGCGTTGCAGCGACATTTATAGCTGCCCGGCAGATTTATGCACAGCAGTCCTTCACAAATTGTCTTGTTCAAGCATTCGTTGATATCTGAAAGATATTTCAGGTCAGTGTGAGCTGTTAGTACCCATTCCACTTTTTTTGCTCCCACTGTCATTTAAGTACAGTCTAGGTCTCTAGAGCTTGTTCGTTCTAGGCAAAATTGAGACATACAGAAAGCGATGGCAAATGTCTTGGATATCGACGAAATTTGGCAAAAGAATCCTTGCTGTATCCAAAATCAAATGCGAGCAGAAATTCCTGAACGTTCTTAAATTTCATCTATGCTACCTGATTTTTTTAAACTTTACAGAATTTCGTGAGTATTTCTCACAAGCTCTTTGAATTCTTAGCTATACTTTACATTGACCCCCCCCCCCCGTCGATAATCTGTTTGCCGCGGCTAGGCCTGCCGCAAAAAAGACTTAGACAGTGGAATAAGCAGTCGGGTAAGGATAAAGCTGAATCCACATCACGACAGGCTTAGTACTCAAATAAAGCTATACTGCAACTGAGCATGATTTAGCGATGGTGCTGAGCGAAGTTCCGAAAAGTCCGCTGTAAGTCTCGGGATTACAGGCGGAGTTCGCGACGAAAAGTAGCTTTTCGTAAATCAAGATAAAAGTTGTCAGAATTGCAGGGATTGAGAAAAGTCCATGAGAACGGCTCAGATCCCAGTAGGTGTGACCCTTTCCACTCCGAAATTCTCCCATTAACGCAACTCTCGGCGGTGCGCATTCCTCAATGCTGAAGTACTCTCTGCTAAGTGGCTAGAGGTAGACGTCGGCAGCGGAGTGGGTGTGGCTCTGCAGACAAATGGGGCATACTTTTGCTGCGCGCATCGTTCCGCACCCTCAGGAGGTCCACTTACATCTCATCTTGCTCTACTTGTCCTTCTTCGAACTCCGACCTTGTCGTAGAATTCTCCGTTAACTACAGGCTACTATGCGGGTGAGAATAAATCTGATGAGTCGTACAATTTCAAGCAATGAAGACGAACCATCACAGAATCCGGTGTTTGGGTTGACTTCGTAGCCAGCTGAGCAGATATTACCTCTCTGTTGACACCGAAACGAGCCAGGCGTGTTAACGCATTCTTCTGTCGGACTACAAGGGTCAGTCGTGCATTCGTCAACATCTGAAATTGAAATTCCAGACTCAAAATCGTCCAGAGCTTCCGAAAAGTTCAACAAGGAATTTTAATGCTCACCATGACACGTTCCACCCGATGGATAGTAACCAAGGGGACAGTCAATGCTGGTGCACTCACCCGTGACAGGATTTTGTATCTCACCTTCAGCACATTTTTTTGGATCACATCTGGAAGTAATGTATCAACAAACTTAGCAGTAATCAGCTTTCAACATTGAAGTAGCGGATCAGCTATTATGACTACAAGTGCTTAAAATATGCACTAGGGCTGTTGACTAGCTGATTCGAGAAATTTCCATTAATTATTGAACAGTCTATCACTAATCAGACGTCATCGTTAAAGTACCTATCGATCACTGGTGCTTGATCATTTCTGCCATTCGAGTTCCTTTCAAAATCGTTGCGGGACTTGGCCACGCAGTCCTCCGTAGAAGTCGGTGCTTTTTTGGGCTGAACTCAGATCACTGCAGCGACCTACGAAGCGCCGGAGTGATTTAGGCGGGAATCAGAAGACTATTTAAGGAGTCTGTTCAAAAGCAACGTCCCCTCTCTTGCACCCTTAACTGGACTGATTTTTATTCATTCTCTGAGAGGTTCATTCAACTTCGTGCTGTGATAATTTTTGTCCGCGCATCAAATATTGTACCGTCTGTTATGAATGGATTGTGGTTTTTTATCGTGTGCGTTTTGCCTCGCAAAGTTGTAGCGGTCGATACTTTCTCTCGAATAGCCGATCGAGTGCATGGGGACCGAACCGTTCGAGAGTATCGACTAGACGGCCATAGGTTGAGAACATGCAGAAATGCGAGATCAGGGAACACAGGATAGCAGTTAGAGGGGCTATTCTAGCTCTAACGGTTGGCGATGTACGCCGAGTAGATTGGATCGGCGCCCGTAACTAGGTGCATTGATCACCGGTTGTGATCATAGGCAGTCGGATGATCGTTCAATAACGTGTATCTAATCGACACTGCCACAGACTTGAGTGCCGTGTTCAGAAAAATGTTG
>KZ346542.1:8575-25423 GCA_002352805.1 Teladorsagia circumcincta | reverse complement strand
GCATGACCAAAGTGGGCGGAGCTTGCGACGAAAATTCACAACTCGGTTCTAAGAGGTCATGGAACCTGGAAAAAAGTGGATAGAAACCAGCAAAGGAGGGTGGCCAACTGAAATAGGTGGGTGGAGCGTGGACCAAGTGGGCGGATTTATTCACGAAAAATTGTAGCTCGGTTCCAAAAAGTCCCGTAGACAGGAGAAAAGAGTATGGAGTTAGACAACGGAAGTGAATTCAGCAGGCATTGGCGGGTGGTGCGTGCGCTGAGTTTGCCCCTAAGTATGGGTAGCTCAAAAAGGGTACAGACCCGGAGGAGTGGATGAAGGTCGGCGAAGGAAGGAGGTCAAATGCTATTTGTGGGCGCCAGGTGGAGGGAGCTCTCCACGATGCACCAGAAAGATATCGGCGACACTATCTCACACTATTGCAGTTCCGTAAGATGCACGCAAGTCCGCTAAGCTGGTATATTATAAAATTGGCATCGAATTGACGTCAGAGGGCTTTTGTCGTAGATGTCATATTCTGACAAGCGAAGTACCGTTGTGAACAGAGTTTCAGGAAAAAAGTTCTTCTGATTCTTTCGAGTCATTTGAGAGGAGTGGAGTTGTGACAGTTGAATAGTACCGATAAGAAAATTATGAAGTCAACTTAATTATTAGACTCACCAACGCAGCTCTGCCCGTCTGGACCTAAGTCATATCCAGGCCTGCACGTGCACTCAACGCTTTCTCCTCCTCTGCAAAAATAGAGTTCTGTTTTCGAACAGGAATGACGCTATACAAAGTGATATTCAGAGCTCGTGCTGGATAAAAGGCATCCGAGCTTTTTATAGTTCAATGAATAAAATGTTGCCCCTTTTAGAGTTCATTGTTTTAGCTACGGAATCCCTGTTGTAGTCGTCGTTTTAACCTCTACGGGGATGCCGCAGCGAGAATGCTGAACTGCAAGAATGGCGATGTGCACGGACCCATACGCCTTCATGCTAACAATATGTTTCGTCAAACACCTCCAGGAGCTGTAGTGGTCTATGGGTTAATATGCTTATACAGTCCTTTTGTGGAGTTTTCTAACCATCTCACAATAGTAATGAGAGAGTAAGGTAGCCTTCAAAGGCATATGTATCTTGCGATCACCTAAAGGTGGGTACTGCTTCCGAAAAAGAAGGGAGAGGTGCGTATTGGATCACCCATACCCAAAAGTGAGGAGACTGCAGAAATACCGAAAATAAGGACCTCTCAGCTGAGCGATGGAAAATTTTGATGAGCAGGCAGTTGTAAAGACACTGGCGCCGCAGTCAGACAACAGACACGGACGGAGAGAACATAGAGAACGGGCGAGGCGCAAAACCATCATATTTCGCAGGGGGTTTGATGAGGTGCCGAAAAATACAAATGAACTAAGCCTTTACAATAACTACCTCTACGCAAAACTGACATTGGCTGTGGTACAGTAAACCCATTTACCTCATCCACGGGAAGAGGTGTTCCACTGAAGTAGTCGCTACATTTGCCTTTAAAGGGAAAGTCGGGATTAGGCTAGTAAACCAATCCCTTTCATGATCTCGGTGCGCGGTTACGCACCCACAGAGACGTTGCCACGCTCACAATCTTAAAGGGCGCGGTCATAAAGCCCCAGGGTATGTATTGTCCGCATCGCGTCCTGACAGCGCTATGCCCGCCCACCTCTGGAAGTGGTGCGTGGTTGGCATAACGTATGAAATCAGCTAGGTTGACTGTCGTATCAGCAGATGATAGGCATATCAAGAAAACTGGTTCGGACGCGCTTCCCTCCCAAGCCACCCTTCTTCACAGCTAGTAGACGAAGGGTTTCCCTTTTCCTGCCCTATCGATGGTTTCTTTTCGTTTTTCTACGCTGTCGTCCTATTTCGCTTCTCTACATTCAGTTTCAATCGCCATAATTATTATTTGTTTTATTTAGGCATCCAAAAGAGCATGCATCCAAGGTACGGGCGTAATGACTTTTCGTTCACGAGGTAATGACAAAAGAGCATGTACAAAACATATACATATAAACATATCATTGGATGCCTAAATAAAACAAATATCTTACTGGATACTCCCCGCTACCTCAGCTATGAGAACACGATGACTCATCCACTATATTCGTAATCCGTATTTTTTAGTATAAATGATGAGCCCACGTGTAGCCCTCTTATCGTTCGAATGTCTTTCCTACGTGATACATTTCCCGTGAATGTGCACACCATTGAGTGTATTGAAATAAATAAATAATATCCCAAATCGAGCTCATCACCTTTGCCTTTAAATGCACATTACGCAGTTATTGCGCTTGTAACTGAAAGCGGAAATGGGAAGTGGACCGACGGTGAAGAAGATACAAAGGGAATCAACGGAAACACTGCAGTCAAGAACGTGTCATTCCTAGTGAGATGGGCTGCACTAAATGATGAAACACTGTGTTGAGAAGAGAGTGCGGGCAAGAGAGCATGCAGGGCTCGAGGGCACACACACCCGTGTGTTGAGTCATGGAAGAGGTAAGCAAACCAGATGTTTTGGCGTTTCTGCTGGGCCCGTATGCCGAATTTTGGGGAAAGGATGGGTTCTTCGACGATCAACGGACTATTTCAACCTTAAACCGCCTCAATTTGATGCTTATCTCAGGACTGAGCCTTGGAGAGAGGACGCGCTTGCGGGAAAACGAGGCCGCCATTTTCCGAGGCTTAGTCCTGAGATAAAATCGCGCTCGAGCAATTCGATGATCAACGGGACGACAGGTGACAGATGACACACTTGCGCCCTCGAACCTTGAAGTACATATTTCTCATGATCAAAAGGCAGCTGGCCTAAGTTGATGCTGAAAAAGGGAGAATGCGCCTACTTTGAGAGGAGCTAGACTTTTAACGTCCGGAGAGGTAGTGCTCCCGTGGTGAAGGGGCTCCCACAACGATGTAACAAGGTCTTACCTGTCTCTAGGCGCGTTCATGTGTCTGCCTGGGCACCCCCTCCCCTAGCTGCTGGCCCTCTGCAGTCAGATTCTATATGTTTCAGCAGAGAGTTAGAGCAGAGCAAACACGCTGATGACGTGAGCATTGTGTAGATTCATCCGATGCGGATATCAATCAACGGGAAAAACAAGAGTCTCGATTAGTGGGCTCTGGGCCGCTAACACTAGTTTCTTCTACATCGCTGCTCCCCTCACCAGCTCTACTTTAATAGGCAGCGTCGTATACTCTGCCTTCCAAGTTGAAAAAACTTACCGATCGTTGCAAAGGTGTTCGCATTTTGAATGAGCGCATCGATCACCAAGGTAGACGGCATTGGTTTCCGAGACTGGAAAGACTGGTCGACCTAACGAAGAAAAGCACCGAGTGACCGGTGTAGATCACTATAAATCCCACAGGAAAAAAATGAGCCAGTCAAACCAGTTGATATCGGGATTGTCTGAGTGAATTCGAATGAGCCTTGACAGCAACGTGAGAACGACCTCAGACATGCGGCTGAAAATCCCGTCGGTGGTGTGCAGGGTAGATTTCGTGCTAGCAACTCACTAGCCAATAGGCAGCACTCGCAGCATTCCTGCAATGAAAAACATCTTTCCTTTGCTTCTCGTGGCCGGACATACCGTTTGCAGGACTAGCACTGAATGCGGCGGTTGCCTTGGATATTTCGTGTTTTCGATACTTCTGGACACATCTGCGACCGGGTGCAGCTCAACTCGGGGATGGGTTCCCAAAACTCTGCGACTCCACTCCGCAGATGACGCAACTCCTGTGGTTAATAATAGAAAATCAAGAGATGCAGAGTGCGGGATCCATCCCCCAGTTGAGGCTTGCTGCACCCGGCCGTGATGACACGCGTGTTACTTACTCCACATTTACGGAATACTGTGTTGCAGTTAATTAAGTTAATTACTTAATTTTGATCGGCTTTTTTGGTCTTACCCACAAAATCGCTCACGTGGAACACGATCGATGGGCAGTATCATGAAAGGCTGGGGACAATAGGCTCAGGAGAGAGAAAACAGCCTAGAGAGCATAGTGGCGAGTGAGACGCAGACAGCTCGTTGAGCTGACCACTGGGTTGCAAACAATTGTAGTAGGTGGATAAATTATCAATTTCCTGAGGCGCACTTTCGAGCCACGATAACGGAAAGCAAGTTTTCTGATGTTCGTGGAAGATTTCCTTATCTTTGTCCCACTTACTGAAGGGGCGGCCATTCTACCCCAAGTGAGTGTGAACGGCATTAAAAAGTGGCAATATTGAATTGCGAACATTGATCTACTAAAGACTCAAGACCTTTCGTAATCCTCCGCCTAGTGAGTTTATACTCGACGGGCACGTTTCGTCCTGTTTGGCCAAATCAGTGCCTTCTTCACATGCAGAATCCAACAATGCACGTAAGCAACATATCGATGCCGTCCTGAAAACCTTTCAATAATTTCCTGTGCAATTCGATTTTCGCAATACCACATAGAACCACCAATAACATCTTCCTCTCTACCCTCCCTTGGAACTTACGTGCGTCAACTCCAAATACGCACTACTTCTGTTCCAACCAGACGGATGACTCTGGCCTCGACTTTACCGTCTACTTCTTCCGATTCTCAGTAAAAAGGGAATGTTCCCTGGAGTTATGGCTGTCGCGAAGGTATTTTATTTATTCATTTATTTATTGGTAGAGGCGATGGGAGTCCGCGCGAGAGCATAAAACAGAGCCCAATAGACAACACGACACTTGATAGAATTGCAAAAGACCCAAATAAGTGTAGACAAAAAAGCTATAGTTACAACTAAAATAAACAGAAACAAGGAAAGGAAAAAAAGAAATAGAACTTCTTTAACCCCTAACTGAATTACTCAGAAATCATTTTCTTGAAAACAGGCAGTGACAGTTCGAAAATATTACCTTCAAGCAATTTGTTTAGGTGCGCGAGCACTCTGATAGAGAAATAACTTGACCTCATCTTGGTCCTGCTCATCGAAGCCCTTAGCTTTAGTTTTCCCCCTTTGGTATTAGAGGTAACAAGGGTAAAAAAGTCGGAAGGAGCACGATTGGTTTTACTGGTGACAATTTTGAAAGCCATAACTAATTCGAAATTTCTCCTTCTACTGCACAAACTGGCTAAACCGAGTTGCCTTCTTCTTTCGAATCCATTTGGAAAAAAAGTGGTAGCTGAGACCACTACAGCGCATGACAAGCTTGCGGGTAAAATTGTTTTGGATATTCTCCGAGAAATCGACGTCCTTTTTTGTAAGTAGAGAAAATAGTAGTCCCGCTTCGAAGAATAGATAACATCATCCACAGAATCACACCTTTTATCTCTTCCTTTTGTCTCGGCCAGACGGATGACTCTGGTCTCGACTTTACCGTCTACTTCTTCCGATTCTCAGTAAAAAGAAATGTTACTTGGAGTTATGGTTGCCGCGAAGGTATCCTATGAGAGGGCATGGATGTTTTTTTTTTGCCTCTTCAAGAAAAAGTGATTGCTCGATGGCACTCATACCATGAGGTTGCGTTCATGGTTCGAGACTTGGTATAGGGTAGTTAGCGATAGGATCTCAGGATAGTAGTAGGGTGGGATTTTGCACTGAAAAGACTAGATACGTATCGGTTCAAATCGCTGGAGAGTAGCAGGTTAGGCGCCTCCAAGCGACTTATCCTCTTCTCCTACTCTGCTACTATACTGTTATCGTGATCTCGTAATCCACTACTCTCCAGCGATTTCGATCGAAATGTATCTAATCTTGCCAGTGCACTATCCTACTCTCCTACTATCCTAATCTAATACTATCCTATTCTTCCCATTGATACATATCTTTTTCATTGTCGTGTACTATCTTAATCTCTCAAGTCGCGAACTATGAAGGCACCCTAACACATGCAGAATTCTACAGCCACGTCAGACTTGACTGTCAATAGAACAGCACCTCAGACATGTCACTTTCGAGCCTTCAGATTTCAGGTTGGAGCAAGTGTGCGTCTGTTGGAAATGCCGAGCTCCTCCTCCACAACATCGAGAAAGTTCGTTTGCGTTGATGGATACTGAAACAGAACATAGCTGATCAAATGACTAGATCAACATCTTCGGAGGGCGGAGCGATTTCGATGACGTGATTGAACGTCATCAACGGACAAGATTCAGCAGCGCGCTGGCGTTCATAGTGGGATCACTCTCCTAGGACCTCCCACCAAAGTCACCCAGTGACTCCATTGAAGCCACGAGTTAGGATTAGGCAACCAGCAGAAGTTCTTCCCAGGGTGCGATAGTGGGCTCCCCAAGTACTAGGATGACGACACTATCGTGACCCAAAAGTGCGCGGTAATGGTGCTAAGGCCGTGCTCGCCGCGCTGCCCGCGCTGCCAGCATAATCCACCGCGGCATACGTGGTCTCTGCGTCCTCTCGCGCACGACGTACTATCTCGCGTTCTCAGTCTCCTCGCAGCGCTGTGTCTCTCCGTTGTACTACGGCCGGCCTCCTAAGGGAAATTTAGTGTTCCCTATGATGCTTTTTGCTTTTTCATCTCACTTATGTTCCTCATTGCACCCCTTGTCTAATGTTCAAACAAAATAACGCATCAATTCAATCCTGACTCGTGCCTTCAAAGCTCTCCTTCTTCTAGCCGTCGTGTACATTTCCTTTAACTTATTGCTTATTGCACATAGTGCACCACGAGGCCACACGAAGCGTTGTTCTGTCACTTATTTAAAAGTTGTTTCACCTATCCAAGGTGTATCGTGAAACGGTACAGTGATTTTTTTTATTTCTCGTACACGATGCGAGAATAATTACAGAGCTGCTTAGTTATAAGCGAAACACTGCTCCAGCAGCGACTCGGTTGTGTAACGGGAGTATCCTGCCCAGCGAGCATGAAGTTCGGGTCCGATTTTCGAATGTGTTAAGGGGTGTGTTTGTACCTAACGCAGCATTCTTGCTACTGTTACTGTAATAGCTCTTGACCCAGAAAGGTTTGGAATTTGTGCTAATGTTGGTGATGACGTTGAGTAGCCACAAGGTAGCAGAAATAAGGTCGCGAAGACCAACTGTTACACCACCCACAGCCCTCTTACATGACAAACGTGGAGGGCTGTTGAGAACGCAGCAAAAGTTTGAAGCAACAGTCTCAGGATGAGTTCGAGGAAATAGGCGGACGGTGGGGAGTTGGCTTGTTGAAAAGGAAAAAACTAAGTAAGCGCAGGCGAAGCCTTCAGACAGGTTTCTTCTGGTGGACGAGTTGTCTTAACTAGCCTTTTCGCCGGCATTTCTTGCTGGCTCGTGCCGCATTTACCCTAATACAATTAGAGATATATGCATTAGTAAAAATTAGAAATACAACAGTCAAACGAAATAAGCATGTAAACCCAATGAAAAAGACGCGGCAATGATTTCGAAATGCGGAATATTGATTAGCAATGGCGTAAGGACCCGCAGTCATTCATGGTTGGCAGATGGGCGTTCCCTGAGATATTTGCGAACGCCCCTGTCGACGGCTTCTTCCTGGCTTCTTTGTGGCTTACTGAGGTGAGTTTTTTGCTTAGTGACACTTCCTATGGTCTTGATTAGGGCTAGCGCATCATTTTCACCCCATGCATAGAATTTTTAGAACCCTGTTGGGACTGTTGCTCTAATTTATAGCGATGTTCTTCCCACTGCTCATCTCGTTGATACGAACACCCGCCGTTGTACTCTATTCCAGAGTGCTATCGAAGTATCAAGGAAGTATTTTTGTATATGCTACATGAGCATCAAGGTCCAGTGGTCAGTGGCCTTAAAGGCACCCTCCGAGATTAGAAATGCCGCTGGGTAGCTCGCCAGTGAAGAAAATAAAGAAAATTGTGAGAAACATTGAAATTGTGGTACTTGCTTTCGAACGATGAGGAAGCTAACTGGCTCTGGAGGCAGGGTGGATAACGCTAGAAGAAGTCATCGATCATCTATCTGTACTGTGTGAGAATAGTGCCTAGAGTTAACTGGGCGTGGAGAGTGTGATTGAGCAGGCGAAATCCTCGACGAGTCGTTGACGAATCCTCAACCGATTTTCACCCTGCCAGGAGGCAGAGATGAGAGAGTCGTGAGACGAGCGAAAAGTGGGCATTTCCCTATCACAAGCGCCCTCCCCAAGCGCTTTTTGTCGCAACGGGGCGCCACCGTTACGGTTGCCGAGCCAGCCGTACTCAACGATGAGATTAAATGAACACGTCGCGGGGTGTGCCTTTGAGTTCGTGGTATTCTTTCACAACAAAACTGGCAAATATGATTGAGAAATAGATTTGGCATCTACGAAATATTGCACTTTTCTGTTGGTCATTAAAATAATTGTGACTGTTGCAGCCACTAATATGTAAATAAGAATGAAGTAAGAGCTACTAATATAAAAACTATGAACTCACTCAATAAAGCACTCCACAGTATCAAAACAATTGCCGAGGGTTTCGCTTCCAACATCGATCTGGACGATTTTGCAGGGGAATCCCAACTGGAATGAATTTAATCTCACAAACGAAGCTTATTAATATCTTCAAAAAGAGTTCCATATAACAAACAGAAGCTTTTGTCGAAGAGAGACATCGAGACGACGAATACTCGCATTGAAACGTTTGTAAAAATCGTAATTATATCAACATGGTGAAGAGAAGAAGTTCGAAGGAAAATCAGAAATTCGGAAATCGTAACGATGACAATATGTATTAGCTTCTGGCTTCTAACTGGGAGTGATTGCGTGTTGCGGCAAGGAATAAGTTATGGTGGGAGCCACCAATGCGCATGAAAACCCTTCTCTTCCTAAAGTGGGTAAGTTGGCGTTTAACTTATTATTTATTTACTGATTTACTTGATGCATGCTTAGATGCGCTACCACAACCGCTCGATCGCATGCACAAGCAGCGCTGAAATACGCGTCAAATCATCACCTAAAAGCAGAAGGTCAGAAAATCTAGTGGAAGATGCAATGAGAAAAAAGCGGTGCTTATTCATGAGCAGGTGAAAGAAAATTGTGTACTGAACAATGGCTTGTAAAATCTGTAACAAAGCGACTTCAACAGGCTGATGACGCTGAAGATGACGTCACTCTCAGACAAGCACAAGCATATCTGTGGAATAGAAGCTCAATTTTGGCATGTTGGATATTCGCGACCCTTAACAATTCATTCAGTCTCTAGCCAATGCGATTTACTTCATACTTCCTATTCTTGTTCCTCTTTTTCTTTTCTCTAGCGTCAGTCCCTCGTGTGCGCAGAATCCGCTGCTTGTGTCAGTTGTCGCCACTTCGTTCTATCCAGGGTAGCTCTGCCACATAAGCTTTCCTCGATGACATTTCTTCGTCTTTAGGGCTCCTCACGGTGTTGCGCTTCAAATACTATTGGTTTTCTTGCTAGGTGAGGTGTTTTTGTGGCCGCCTTTGCGTGTTCACGCCATCGTAGGCGTTGTTCTCGCACCTTCGGCTGGAGGGGGGCAGTCTGCATTACCGAATTGACATCCTCATTTCTTACTTTGTCCACCCACGTCCAGCCGTATGCCCATCTCAGCATCCTCACTTCAGCGGAGTGGAGCTGTCTTTCGTGATTTTTGTTGTTGAGGTGCCAGCACTTGCTACCGTATAGCATCGCACGCCTCACCACACTTCGGTGGATGTCCCCTTTGAGCTTTCTGGAGCACTTTCGATCACAGAGGATTCCTGTCTACTCCCTTAATTCATCCACGCCGCGTTAACCCTGCCTTCACTGCCTGCTTCACGTTGCCGTTGGTAGCTATATCGCTCCCAGGTATCGGATGTCCTTCACCCTTGATGGCTTCCATGGCCGTCAATGGGCTCTGTTTCCTCTTTAAAGCTCACAAACTAGGTCTTCTTGACATCCAGCCGAAGCCCACCTACTGCAGGCAGTTCCTGCCATATCTTCACCTTGTCCTGAAGATCTTCCCTGCTGTCCGCTATCAGAGCGATGTCGTCAGCGAAGTCTGTAATGGTTCTTCCATGAGACCCTTCAGCATGACATCCTATGCACCCCAACCATGAACAACTCCTTTGCATCACGTCTGGTGTGTAATGCTGACTAAGCCCATCGTATTTATCTTTTACTAAAGAACTTACTTAATTTGGCGCGTTCCGTTCTCTGAGTGCTCTTCATAGCACTGTTGGGCGGTTGGAGGTCGAAAACTTTTTCTGGTTGAAGGAAGCTAGGTGGCAGGATCATCGTTCGTCCCAATACTTCTACACCACTTGCCCAACATGATCCCACTGTAACTGAAGCAGTTGATCCCGTCCCCCTTCTCTTTGAAGATGCGGATGGTGATACTTTTCTCTAGGCATCCGGCACCTTTCCTTTTGCTGTGACGATGCGGGGTGAGACATTCTATCCCGTGCTATCCGAGCCTCGATTGGTACCCTACCTGAATAACCGCCTTCAAAACCTTCATATACCTTACCTCTCGACGAACATCATCCTTTGTCTAGAGTGAGGTTGTATCAGCCGTCGCCTCTGCTTGCGAGTCGTCTTTGGAATTCCTCATTCAGAAGTGTACTGTAGTAGCTCCCTTGACTTCGTCTGGCTTCTTCAGGATTGTACCGTTGCTGCTCGTTGGTAATATCCATACAAGCTCATCGCCGATTTCTGTTTGTGTCCCTTACAAGTATCTCCAGCAGTGAAGGGAGACAAACGGAAACCAGATTCTTCGAAAGCAGATCCTTCGTCTCACTTTCCGCGAAGATTATGCTGAAGTCTGCCAGATCACGGGCCGTAGCCAGACCAGAAATCTTCTTTTCCTCAGCATCAGATCACCTTCTACGTTGTATTGTAGTCGCCTTGTGATGTCGATCTGATGGCATCATCTAGGCTCCGATAGGACTCGTCCTCCTCATTTTGAACATCCGATTGCAGTCCGTACGCAGAAGCATGTAACGTTCTTCATCACTCATAAGGTTTGTGTTTACTTCTGATACTTATTTTAGCCCTCTTTCTATTCAAAGGTTTATGAGAATGAAAGAGTTCATAAAGTTGGTTGGTTGAGTCAACGATGCTAACCAGGAAAGCACCTGCCTTGTAAAGTCCTCAAGAACGAAGCATGAATGTGACTAGTTTGTGCACACTATATTACACCGGAGCCGCCGTTAAAATCAAAACAGGAGGTATCCAATCTCCGATCGTATGCCGTAAAATGCATGCAGCCTGTCATCCCTTTGGAGTTCCTCAACACTTTCAGCCCTGAATAATATTAAGTGAGAAAGAAAAACTCTTCCTATTGTGGCGAGCGGGTGCAATAACAGGACAACAGCTAGTGAAAAGCAAAGTTCGGAAGGGAAAGATTGTCTGAAGCGACCTTCAGCAGTGAGCAGTAGAAATATGCTACCACGCCCGTAATGCAGACCACTTTTTTAGTGGTGGCTTTTTCCACCGCCAGGACCGGAACGGTTAGCTAGCACCAGGGTGGTCTGGGAGGATAATAACGCTGAATTGGAATGAATACAGTTTGGCCTTGACAGTAACTTCCTGGGCTGGCCGATGTAAAAGTCATTAATTTCATTCCCCCAGCCATTCTGACTCTAATTGAACGGATGGGATGTGGAAAAGATTTGATCCGAGACTGGGTGGCGCCATTTTCCCTTACATCCCACCTCCAACACTTATATGGATAGGAAATAACAAATGTGGTCAATGATCGTCAGCTTGCTCAATATTTAGGACATTTATAGCATTTGATGTACGAAATACAAGTTATAAAATACGGCGAGTAGAAGTATGTAACAGTCGTATGAGGTAGGCGAGGATCGAAATGGTTTCAACATACAAGAGCGATCATCTGCAGAACATGAAAGTTGGCCGGCCAGTCGATATTCACCGGAAACTCGAATACATATCTCCAAGGATCCGTTTATTTCTGTGTAACACATGACTACAGTCAACGATTGGCCATTTAGATTGTTTTTCATTGACAATGACGACTGCCGTGCTGTTTAGCTCGTTAAGCAATCCAGATTGATCGGAAGTCGCACCCTGAACCACTTCAAAACAGGATTTTTGGAGATGCTTCGAATGTTAATTTTTGGTGGAATGAGCACAGAAAAGTATAAAACAAAAGTGAAAAATGCAGGTGGGTTAGCAGAACTTGTGTGTCAGCTGATTCTAGCCTAGGACCAAGAGTACATCTAAGTTCACCACAACCCAGAATACAGGGGTGGCCAAAAAAGAAACACTAGAACGGCACTAATCATACTTTGCTGGATTCGAACCAAACGCTTCCAACTGAAGATTGTAGAGCACATACCATTCTTTCAGACAAACAGCTTTCTACGCTGATGACATCAGAAGAATTTTCTATGGAGTAATGTGAACGGTTCGAGCTCAAAGTGATCCTCGACGGATCATGGACCATTACTACGTTATTTCGAACAAGGTCTCGAGGGGTATTGCATAGTCGAAGCTACAGTCTCTTGAAACATATACATCAGCTGATCGACGGGAGTAATCATGTGGCTGTCTCAGGCTGGAGCAATCACGGAAGGTCTCTTGAGCTCGGCGACGATTACAGATGACGTCATATTTTGAGGCAGTGAGCAGGGGCTTTAATATGTGTGTGAGGGGCCATATCAGGAATTTTTGGCCAAAGGGCTTCCTTGGATCACAATAGCCTGTGCAAGTTAAAGCTTGCCGACATAACTCATGAGCGAAATCTTTTTTTTTTTGGCCACCCCTGAAGAAGTAGATAGGTGACGTTTCCTAGAAAGGAATTGATCGAGGGCCAGTGCTCTATCCACTTTTATTAACTGCCATTATGACATGCGTCATTGTAGAGCCAAAATAGAAGGCAAATTTCCAACTGCTCTGTGATAGTTTTCAGCCGCAAGGTCTTGTCAGTCTCACTAAATCGTGAATCACGAGATTTTCGCCAAGTTTTCCTCCATTAATATCAGAGGATAGGATTGGTACTTTCATGGATGGGACAAATTAATCCTTTTCATTGATTTTGACCAACATCCACCTAGCCTTGAACTACGTACCAATTTACGTTTTTATTTATTGCTTGTACGGAAGTGGTGCAGTGATGAATAGCGCCACTTAGAATGCGCAAGGTATAGAGTCGAATCGACCAATCAAGCCTTTCACTACTACGAGACCTGATTGGTACTAAATTTGTATAAAGATATGAGAACGGCTCTAACACATCCAGGATGCCAGTACAGCTACAGATGGGACTACGTGACACATCTTAATGGGGCTTTCAGTGACTAGATCCTTATCCTTTTAATCGTTGCGTACACAGGATCTGTAGCAGGAGAAGTCCTCGACTCACCGCTCTGATTATATGAGAGGAGACCTTGTAAAGAGTTATTGGGTTGGAACATAAGATCGTAGCGCTTGCGTTTAGCACAAACGTTCAAAAAATGACATATAAAACTGATCAGCGGTATCCTCTCCGCCATTATTCACGATTTTGACAGCATTCCGCGAAAATTCATAGGATCGGGTTCAAAAGAGCGGTCATTGTGCCCGTTTTCAGAGTCTTCATTCAAAACTTGTACGGCGTAAAAGTGAGGCGAAATGTGCAAAGTCAGTTGGAGGAAGCTCCAATGAGTACGGTGAAATCTGAACTACTTTCGTTTTAGCAGTTCCTATCTTTCTGAAAGTCGAAGAATAGCAGCTGACGAGTACCCAGATTTCTGCCGCCCGGAGTTTCCAGCTTCTAATCTATGAATGCATTTATGATATCGAAGAAAAGGAAAAATGAAGTACTTGCAGATTTTCATGTGTTTAGGAAATAATATGCCATGACTGAAATAACGCTAAAAAATACAAACGCTACTAATGTTTGTCTCAACTTGATAAAATTAGATGGAAAAGAATACTACAGACAAATTGATATGGAAATACTCAAGACGAAAGCACAAATGAGAAAAATAAAGAAAAAAGTTGTGAGATAATACTGCAGTTGATGACACTATCATAAGAGAGAGCAAATACCTTAGAGAAAATCTCGGAGGAAAAAAGTTCACTCAGGCAGCACATGACAAAAAGCGGCAGATGCGATTGCCTCGCTGTTATATGATACCCTTGTGGAGGCGAAAAGCAGGCATCGGTCTATGGCAAACACATTTTTCCAGTTTACAAAAGAATTAAGTGTTGAGCTTGGCTTCTCAGTAAGAGGATTTTCGAAAATCCACGAAAAAAAATTATTTCTGGAAGAAGGATTCCGTCGGAAGTGGAAGTAGGGGGGACATCCTCGAGGAAAGAGAGGCGAACCCACTAAAGATGCGGATCGACGCGCAATTCGCAGCGAAGGGTATGTCCCACGTGATCTACCATGGCCGTCTTCGCGCCGCCGCCCGCCCACCCCCTCCCTGTCTGGTTCCTGCTGCTTAGCAGCGAGAGCGTTACCGTTTAAGAGGGCAGCGCTGATGAGAGTGGCATCATTCGGAAGTTAAAGGGCAAAAAAGGGTGCGATTTCTCGATTTTTTAAAATTTTTGTGCAAAGACATGTTTGAATGTTTCCGCTAGAAAAAAGGAACATAGAAGAATTGATTTGCTTTCCTCCTTGAAATCTGAGCAAAAGTGTAACTGAATGGAAACCGCAGCTCAAAAATTTGATTTTCGAAGGATATTATAATCCGGTCGTTTAATCATCCAATGAATAAAATATCTGGAAAGTCTGAATCCTTCGGGCTTTGCATCAGAGGTTTTTCGGACCGAGAAACAAGACTAATGATTCACCGATTGCACAGACTTCTGATGTTCACAGGACTCCTCAGTTTCCAGTAGACAATGGAAGAATGGTGGAAAACTTTGTCAGCACTAATGAAAGGTGGGTGGTTTACGTTCTCCATGTGCCGAATAAACAATGAATGCAACGTGGTTAGAGTTGCGTTCGTTCTTCCATTCAGTTTCAGAAATGTGGCAGACCACCGTTATATAAATATTCGCAACTCTTTCAAACTTTCTTGAGCCTATGACATTAAAGCATCTTAAGCAGCACTGAAAGATGCCCTCCGTGATCACCTCGATGCTGTTATCGTGCACGAAAATGAAAGTAGAGATTAAAGCGGATAGCCGCAGGAGAAAGGTAACGAAATCGAAAGCGGCGCTTATTCCTTGTTGGGACGTTCACAACAGGAGCCGTCATTAGGTGCCACTGGGACTAACTCAGGAGGGGAAGTAAACTCCAGGGAGGACACAAATTGCTCAAGTGCTTGCTCCCAGGATCGATCCCACTCCTCAAGGCTTAGTCCTAAACACAGTGATTCGCTCACTCTCTTGAATGTCCTCCCCC
Source organism: Teladorsagia circumcincta (assembly GCA_002352805.1). Classification (NCBI taxonomy): domain Eukaryota; kingdom Metazoa; phylum Nematoda; class Chromadorea; order Rhabditida; family Trichostrongylidae; genus Teladorsagia; species Teladorsagia circumcincta. The sequence continues at coordinate 10,192 of KZ346542.1, read as the reverse complement.
CCCCCGCCTAGGGACATGAGCGCCTCGAGTACTACTACATGAATACGCAACGTGACCTAGCTCCTTCTCTCAAAAATGAATAAAGGAATTAGAGGGAACAAAGCCTCAGCCTATAGCCCTGTGCAGTGATCCTCAGTGATCAGCCAGGGCTCAACGTGCATCCTGTGCTCTTATACCAAAGTGGTACGTTACGCTGACCTATGGGAAATAAGTGGTATCATTGGTCTTGTGTAAATTTGAACCACAGATCATAAGTTTTGTGTTCTCCTTCTATCACCTCGCATTTGTTACTGCGCTAGATGAAAAAAAAACTAGAAGAAACAAGAAGAACCATGAAATAAGCCAGAAGTATTGATCGGCAAAGAAGAAAGGAGTAGCTTTCAAGCAAAACAGTGCTGATTGACGTATTGCTTTGTTCACCTGACGATAACAGGACGCTATCATATCACTTAATAATCCCTCAAAAACGTACAAAAAAAGGAGGAAGTTCTCAGTGGACAGTTAGTTATGTTTTACTTCCAACTATAAGGATCACTTGAACGGCTAGGACTAGTCCTTGAGTTGTTTGAATTAGGCTGTTCCTATTCGCACTCTCCTCTTTTTTTGCAGTAGGGCAAGCCTATCAGGAACCACAGTATTTGTGGAAAATTCCACCAAAATTACAAAAAAAAGTATGGGGACGTAGCGATAGGACGGTCAGTCCAAGATTGCAATACCTTAGGCGCCGTGTTCGCTCTAAGCTTGTTACAGGTGTTTGGTGATTTCAAAGATCATAATAGATTTTTGAATTTTGCAAAGTTGGTAGCGCTGGGTATTTTGCGATCTTGTTTCGTGTTTTTTGATATTATTCGCTTGTGGCATTATAAATGTCGCTTTTGGACGTATACAAAATTTGTTGGACCAGCAACAACTCGGCAGCTCAGAACAAGAGATGGATAGTCCGATAGTCCTATATTGCGCAGGCTGTGCCATTCCCCACGCAGACAACCGAATCGAATCCTCCGCGAAGAATTGTAGCGAATTGTGCGCAGGCAAACTTGGACCCCCAGATCCGAATTTTTCGTTTTCTCAGGATAATTTTTCCTCAACGTGTCGCTTTGATTTTGATAAGCCACAGTATGAGCGTGACGAGAGCCTTCAGACGGAAAAGTCAAAGATCTCAGCTCTTGCCTCGCACCTTTTTGCTGGTGATTTTTTTCGTGAAGAATAGCTTTTTTTGTTGTGAGGTGAGTTCATGGGATCACTGTTTTTCCTTCTCGCTGAGCCATCATGCGGTTTGATGTAGGTCGCTTTTTGTTTACGAAACCTAGCCACAATCGTGTGAGCTAACCGAGGGGGTCTTTCGAAATGGAGAATGGAAATGCCCAGCATTCTCCAAACGGTTTTCTGATTGATATAAAGGTGCGTGCATGGATTTGAAAAAAGTACATTTTTTTAAGCGGCCCTTGAATGCCCAAAATGAGGATCAAAAAACTCAAGCGACACACCTTTCTGGTACTGGTTTCCTGTAAAAACCTAGTCATATTGGTTACTAATTTTCTTGACTGTAATATGAGATCCACCACTAGCCGCGGGTACCATTTCAAGACATCATGCAAGCGCCGGTCGAAAATGCAA
>KZ346540.1:56142-66437 GCA_002352805.1 Teladorsagia circumcincta | reverse complement strand
CTAACACGTTCAATGTGTTTGAACGTGCTAGATTCCTAATGCCCACACTTGCACCAGTTCCACTTCGGAAATTTAAATTGTTAGATACAATCTATTCGATTTTTCTTCGCATCTGCATCTGCATGTCAAAATGAAGGGTGTTCCACTGTTTTGTGATCCTCGTAATATGAGGCCCAATGTACCATTTTTAGTGAAGGTTGTTTTCGGGCTAGGCACCTTCAGGCCGATGTCAGACTTTGCGATTAGAGCGATTCGCTAGCGTCCGCGGTCGCGACGCGGCCAACGGGTGGCATTGGCTGGTACCGCAACGCGACCGCGGACGCTAGCGAGTCGCTCGATTCGCAAAGTCTGACATCATTCTCAAGCAGATATGGAAGGTAGATTTGGAAACAATGCTTGAAGATGCGTCAGATGATATGAACACATTTCACTTTGAACGGCCACTTCGACCAACTGTCCTTCCCTTGTTAGGTTATATCTACGACTTCATGTAAATATCTCTTTTCTAAGATCCAATTCAACTCTACGGAATCGCTCAATCACTAGTCAATCAATTGCACACGTATGTTAGGTTGAGTTGGTAGCTTGTGATTCCTCTCTTTCCCTTCCGTCTAATCCGAGCGAGGGCGTGATCTCCATTCATCTAAAATCGTTCATTTACAAAGTCAAATTAAGAACCCCTACTTGCATGTTGATTAAAAAATCATTTATTCAGAGAATTACTCATTGTGAAATCCTCAAAGGCGGTTCCAATCTTAGACATCATTTGGTACTATTGCACTATTACAACTCACTAGGGGCAACGTAGGGCAAAAATTGTTTCCCATATAAAATTCTTCGCCAAATTTCTTGATCTGAATGTAGAGGTGTTCAGTGCGCGGAGAGTGTCCCCCAAGAGGCCCGTCGCGCGGCGAAGGAAGAACGCAGACGCGACAAAGGACGAGTCACACCGCATACTGTAGCGGTTAGGCGTCAGATTGAACAGAGTGTACCATACTGCGTCTTATATCGCACAGCACGCGCTGTGACTCGTCCTTTGCCGCATCTGCGTCTCTTTCTTCGCCGTGCGAGTATGAAAAGTTATAGTTACTCTCTTCCGCTGTCTCAGAAAAAAATTGGGGCGGAGTTGGAGTGGATCAGCTGGTCTCTGGTCTTGTCATATATTATAGAAAGGGATGTGCGATGGAGGTGGGGGGAGCGTTGATGGAGGGTCATATTTGTGCGTGATCCTCGTTATTTGGGGTGGTACTGGGGACGTGTTGATACGCCTTTAAGAGAGGGCTGAGAGAGACTCGCAGCAGGAACCTCCGGGTTACGGGCCGCAGCAGTGTCAACAGCATATGCTGCAGGTGCGCCCACTAGTCTCTGACTGGCCGGTTCGCGTCTGCACACAGTAACCCGCGTGGTGGTAGCCAATCATGGACGAGTGGGCGTGTCGGCAACAAATGCTGCTGACACTGCTGCGGCCCGTACTCGGAGGTTTCTGCCGCAAGTCTACCTGAGGAAGGAGTCGTTATGTTTTCAACTTTTCCATGCACAACAAGGGTCCCTTACTCATATTCGTTAGCAGGACCATTGGTATTTGAACCCATGATGAGTTCTCCTTGAAAGAGATTAAGTCGCCAAACTGCAACTAAATGGCGTCAGCGTCAGGATATATGAAATGTTTGTGATCAGGAGCATGGTTGACTTCCCGAGAGAATGTTTCAACGATAACATTTTTTCTCGAGCCCCGTATCATCCCCCTTCAGATTGTAATAGTGCAAGAGTTACCCTTGTTGGCGATGGTTGATCACATTCTTGCTAGTGTTAGGTGCGATCACTAGATTGTGAACTGCTTCCCCGTGAATGCCAGCTTTGTGATGAGATTTTATCGTTGTGCCGTTGAAAGGTCTTCGAACAAGTCTCTGCTTATCACTTTCTTATCGCGAAACAATCCTTTCAACGGTGTTCAGTTTACTGTCTTACCTCAATTGAAGATTTCAGAGTCCTATCGAGATGTTTGAGGGGGGCGTGAGTCAGTCACCAAGTAAGCTTGATGCAAACTTCAAGACATGGTTGCTTGGACAGACGAGGTGAGTCAATCAAAGTCTACTCTATTGAGTGCCTCCGGGTGATGATGGACATTTAGCGCTGCGTTCAACTGCAAAAGTGCAAGTAGCGTTTTTCGCCAGCAGCATTTGCTTGACCGAACTAGCATGATCAATACTCGCGTGAGATTATTGCAGATATGCAAGTGCGCTGCAGAAACACTGAATCTGAAGCCGTATTTCTTCTCCCTCCGCTCAGTGATCAAGGCATTAATCATTTAGCCACAAACACACACACACCTGCATAAAAGCTTGCTTTTGCCACTGCACGCACCTTTGAAGCAGCAATCCCAGCAGAGTCGAAGTGGGCGTGGCGCACAAAGTGGATCGCACCACCTGCCGTGGAAATTGTCTAGTCGAGATCTCCACGGCTGTAGAGGCATTTGCGATCTTTTTGGGGCCACAGGGACTAGCTCAAGTCGATTCACGATGCAAATCGGTGGTCGTGAACGAACCTCCACCGCTGGCAAGAGGAGGTGCGCTCCTGTACGCCACGCCCACTTCGACCCTCATGAGGCTGTTGCTTTAAGCGCGCTGACCATACACAGTAGCGCTCAAAAGTCTTCGGAAAATGCTTTTTCAGCCGTACCTTTTTCTGCACATCGAATTCGTTCAAATTTCAATATGTTCTAAAGGCAAGTCTTTTCCACCGGACCAGGGTTTTTCTTTGTTGAAAGAGAGAAGAATAGAAAATTCTGCTGGAAATCACCAGTATGACCGAATTCAGAGGTAAATTTCAAACTATAATATCAAAAAGCTTACAATTCATCAAAACAATCGCCTGTATGATAAATAAGATTGAGCAGCATTGATACGTTGTCAACTTCCAATTCGCTGGAAAGTTAGCAGGCACAAGTATGGGATCAGTTAGTGGATTAACAATTTCCCCAATTTACCTTGAAATTCGGGGGGTTTCTCCTCCACATTCCTGGCTTTTTTCTGGCTAAGGTTTCCTCTTCCTTTCCCTCAGTGCCTCGATGACGCTCAGAACATGCATTTGATTGGTCCGCCCGTTAAGGGCACGCCATGCCGTCGAAAGCACTCTTGCAAAGTTAAGGTGCGATGCTGTATGAATCGCTGTATTGCATGAGGTAAAGTCAGTACCGTAACGGTGTCATTCGTGTGGATCAACACCTTCTAGAATGTAACCATATGCGTCCGCATTACCATTTCTCGAACCCCATGCTGTAGTTCCACTTCCTTTACGGACTACTATGACCGAGTCTCCACCATGTTTCACGGATGGCCGCTAATAATTTGAATCTAAACTTCTTCCGTCAAGACGCCACACGCATGGTGCTGTAGCCGCCGAGCATCGCAAATGTATTTTCGTCGCGCTCCAGATGACTTCGCGGCTCTGCGGGGATCTTGTGCTGTCATTTCATTCCCAATCACTTCGCAGAAAACTTCCCAGTATTTGAGAAGTTGTGTAGGCTGACGTAGAGAGGTAGGTTCTAGGTGTCATGCATCCATACGCATGGTAACGTCCCCTCCGATAAACGAGAAAGTCGTCGGTGCGGACATTACACTACAACTGACGACAGCAGCGAGAAAGCAGCAGTTGACAACGCCACTTTCTCGCGGCCGTCGTCAGTTGTGGCGTAAGGTCTGCACCCGACTCTTTCTCGTTCTGCGAAGGCGAGAGTACCTACAGCGGACTGACCTCGCCTTCTAGGAATACAATGATCCAAAGCATCGCACCTCAATCGTGTAAGAGCACTCTCAACAGAATCTCGCACCTTTAACGGCGAAACAACTCCAGTTGCATATCCTGAGCGTCATCAAGTCACTGTGGGAGAAGAGGGATTTTTTTGCAAAAAAAGTAGTGATGTTTATTACATGCCAAATGACATGTGTGAACAAGGAAGATTGATGAAAATGCAACTAATAACTAACTAATAACTAAGTACTGAGAAAATGAACGAGAAATTCGTCAGACTCGAAGAAATGTGGAGGGAGTTGCTGTAATAGATAGTTAATTAATTAGCTGATCCCATCACTTGGTCCTGTTAATGCTTCAGCGACTCTAGAGATCTGTTGACTGATTTGCTTAAAGCAACAGTCTCAGCAGGGTCGAAGTGGGCGTGGCCCACAGGAGCGCGCCTCCTCTTGCCAGCCGTTTAGATTCGTTCACGATCAAGATTTGCATCGTGAATGGACTTTTGCGATCGTTTTAGGACCACAGAGACTATTCGAAGGCGATTCACGATGCGAATCGTGATCGTGAACGAATCTCCACGGCTGGCAAGAGGAGGTGCCCTTCTGTACGCCACGCCCAATTTGACCCTGCTGAGACTGTTGCTTTGATGTTATTTATTACACAATCGATTGTTCTGTCAGATCGTATTTTTTTGTAATTGAAATTTGCCTGGAATCAGGTCATATTCCAGATTTTCCAGCAAAATAAGCTTTTCATTCTTTTCTCCTTCTCCCAACAAACACAAATCCGCTGATCCGGTGAAATAGACTTGCCTCCAAAACATATTGAAGGAACTTGATATGGCGGAAGAAAAGTTACGGTCGAAAAAGCATTTGGCCGGAGACTGTTGAGCGCTACTGTACAGGGTTGCTGAGAATTATGGGCGTGCACAAAGCTTTATTATTTTACATGTACACAGTTTTCTCGCAAGCAATTTCCCTTTTTGTTGGAATAAGAAAGATCACCGTAATCCAGCGCTAATGGAAAATGCTAAAACTGACTAAATATTTCCACCTGGAAAATGAACACTACATCGTACTCGATCGCGAAAATTCTACCTCTCGAACATGACGTGTCGTAGACCGAACTGATCGCTTCTTCGGTATTGGACAGCTTAATATTGTGATGGCTACGAAGAGCTCGACAATTGCTTGTTTCTGCAGATCAGGGAACTACCTCTCATCGTTTACCTAGAAGCATCCGCCTGCTTCTCCTTTTTGTGCGATGTATAACCACGAGTTCAGGCTCCATGTGAAGTATCTTCTCTGGCCGCTCCACTGCAGTGCATCGCAAGTAGTTCGCGACTGAATCTGCCATGAATTGATAAGTTCACGTCAAGAAGTTTAGAAAAGGAGTATTCTTAATTCTCACTTGTTCCAATTAGTCCTCATATGGGCATATTAGGTGGAATAAGGGTCGCCGTGCCTTTAAAAGATGCCTTAGACTCTTGTTGAAAAAAAGCAAGTTACGCTAAAGGTACGCCGTCGTTGACTCATCATCATGATCATGTTCGTTGGAAAAATCACCTGTATCACTGTCGTCCAGTTTATCATCGATTTGCTCGAGTGTACTCTAGCAATGTCTCCACTCGTCTCCTCTGACGTGAAGTAGTATTCCAGTGGATCCTCCCTGCTGAAAGCACACGAAGTCTTTCTTTCCTTCTATTCAGAGTATTCGCGGGGTGTCCTATCAGGTGTGGTCTTCCAGGTGTTCGTTTAAGGTCCCAAGGGATCCAGTCGGTAACCGCTAATGTCTAAAGGCCATTGGTCGCCAGGAGAGGAATTCTCTGCTTCGATTCGCTTACATTTTTGCTTGAAAGTTCATCTTGGCCAAGCTGAGCATTACTTTCAATAAATACTCTTCTCGGCAGGGGCCTTCAACTGTGGGAATATCCAACATCAAACGATGAAGCTTCCGGCAAACCAGTGTTTTCGTATCGATTTCTCCTTCAAGAAGTCCTGACTTGTGCTCAGCAGATGGCGGTCATTTTGCAAGTTGCACTCACATTCTGTTGTGAAAGATTCTAGCTTAACGCAACACATCCTCAGCTGCAGCGCAGTCCAGATTTCAAGAGGAACAGCCCAGGCACAAGTGGAGTGAACGATCCCTTCACTATGTAGGATAGACCCGCAGAGCACAATCACAGATGTGGCGCTCCCATGCACGGAAATGGCCTGACAGTGGCGTTACAGCCTTGCGGAGGCAGCTTCAGCAGCTTCAATTTTCGAGTCTGAAGCAGATTGTTCATTTGTGGCTTCTTATCTGCTGCGCTCTCTCACCTCATACTTTCCTCTCCGCGCTCATTCTCTCATTGCCTTAGCAATCTCCAGATTCGTTCACGATCACGATTCGCATCGTGAATCGACTTCAAATAGTCCCTGTGGTCCCAAAACAATCGCAAATGCCTTCGCAGCCAATCACGCGATCTCCAGGTGGTGTGTCTTTTGTTTGCCACGCCCACTTCGACCCTGCTGGGACTGTGGCTTAAGCGTTTTCAACGAATTCCTTTCCTCTTCTCGTCATTGCCGCCCCATTTTGCACCAATGCTTTCATAATGGTGTGCAAGAACCCACCGATTCGATCCGAGGCATGTCTTGAAGGCCGGTGGGGTTCTTGCATCCTAAAGCATTGGTGCCTGTTTCTTTGCGTCTTGCTGCTCTTTCACCTATATTGCTTCGCTCAGCTTGACCTTTGTACAAGTGCTGAGTTCAAAGTCCATGGATGCATTTCACAGCGTGTTGGACATCCTTGCGAGCGATTCCACGAATCAGTGTTATGGGATTCAAGTTAACGTTGGTACTCCTGATAGTTAAGAGTCAAGGAACTTTGGATGGCCAGTTGTCTTTTTCGAGTTAACGTTGCCTTCTGATTACCACGACGATCTGGAAAGTTTCATATAGCATTCGTCTAAACAACAATGGCAGATTCTTTCTTCCGCAGGGCGCAAGTTATAAAAGTGAAACACAAGAATTATGACCTATTTCCAACGAGTACAACAATGCTACAGAACAGTATTAGTACTAACTAAATCAGTTGCCCAGCCCATATGAGAGCATAAAATTGGCGCGGTACAACGCGCCCATATTTTTCCGTCACCTTTTACATTGTGCACATCCAGTAGCGGTCAAAAGTGTTTGCCAAAACGGTTTTACGTGCGATGCTATTTCCTTCTTAAGCGTTTGTGTGTCTTTGAATCCTAATGAAATCATGATATTCATACGAAGAGATCTCTGGTCAACTCGTTTATTCTTCTATGCCAAACGAGGTTGATGATTAGAACCTTTATTAATTGGCCTGATGTTTTGGGGTGTCGCCCAAGAGGCTTATTGCGCGGCGAAGGAAAAGACGGAGGCGCGGCAAAGGACGAGTCGCAGCGCATACTGTAGCGGTTAGGCCTCAGGTTAGATAGAGTGTACCATACTACGTCTCATATCGCACAGCACGCGCTGACTCGTCCTTTGCCGCATCTGCGTCTCTTCCTTCGCCGCGCGATGGCCCTCTTGATGGACATCCCACGAAGTCGAAAACGCTAGAGGGGGATCTTGGACCGGGTAGCTTACCAACCCAAAACTTTTGCACTATCTTTTTGGAGAAGACGAGAAGGTTTAAACTCTAGGTCAGCTAAAGAAGGTTCCACTAATCAACCTCGTTTGACACAGAAGAATAAAATAATTCAACAATAGTGGCGATGTTTCAAAAAGGGATAACGTAGAGTCTCCGGCTAATCTTTAAATGTTTTAGGAGGAAAAAAGAAATGCAGGGAAACCGTTTCGGCGAACTCTTTTGACCGCTACTGTAAGTCTCCATTAAAATATCTTAATGACATTTCGCGCATTCGAGAATTTGCGTTTATTGCATTCGTTTGCTGTGGGGTATGGATGGTTGCTGCCACAAATAATACCATACATTCTTTGAGTTCTATTATTTTCGTTCTTCTGCAATAATCTAGCAGCTTGCGCAACTTTGCAATTGAAGATTACCAACGAATGGCTATGCTAGATGACTTCCCGTTCTCCAGACATTACAAAGCGGTATCAAGCAAATTCGCTCTCATGTGAGTTGAGGATCGGACACCTTGAAGCAGGGTGGATAGAGGTCGAGAAAGTTCTCGACTATGGCTCTCCACTGTGCAAGAGTAGTGTCGAGAGTGGATGTACGCGTGGAGAGCACAGACAGCTCGCGGGTGCGAGAGAGCGAGAATCCTCGACGCGCCGTTGCCAGTTCCTCTGCCGATTTTCACCCTGGTAGCGGCTGAGTGTAGAGCTTTATGGGACAAGCGCAATTTTCTCATACGAGGAGAGGCTCCCTGGTCATTCAAGAGTGATATGCATGACTAGATGTACCTTCCAACAGTAATCTCAAATCTATCTTCCAAATGTGCTGAATGTTTGTCTGAACGGGTTTATGAAGCAAAACAGCGCAACGGTAACGGTCAGTGCTCACAGTCGCAATGTCGAAGCATCGGTCCATTATTATAATTATTGCTTTGCATTCTTCGGGATTTCACTTGAATAGCCTGGCCAAAGGCGTTTGCTGTATCGCTGAAGAATGGATAATAGCAAACACAGTGAGGGACCGACTTTTACTGTGAGCCCCGACCACCACAGTTGCGCTATTTTGCTTCATAACTCCGTACACAGAAACGTCTAGCAGATTTGGTAAGGTTGAGATCAGCGTTCAAAGGCACATCTGGTCGTATACATTGTTCCTTGATTGGCCATGGCGACCTGGGAGCCTACCCTTGTAGGGTTCAACCAATACACCAATAAGTCATAACATCCAATCGGGTTTGGAATAAGAATGGCCCTCGAAGCAGAAATGAATGGCGGGCAAGTAAAGCAGTATCTGAGGTGTATCAATCAATTTTGTAATGAGTGGAGGGTCGTTTCCATGGACGGAGTGTCAAGAGCATAGAAAGAAGCTCTTGCGCGAGAAACATGGACTGGAACACAGAGCATACCCTTTTGGCGCAACGACTTAGCAAGACTGAGGCGCTAAGGCTCGAGGATTCACCAAATGCGTACGACACCATACGCCCCGCCCACAAATCAATGCTATTTCGCTTCGCCGCTACTGAAGAGAGGGGATCATCTTCGTTTTTTCGATGGTTTCTTCCCGTTTTTTTTTCATGAGTCGCGTTACACTGCTTATATCCGCTGTCGTTTGCAAGCGCAGTAACGCGGGTCAATCCCAGACTTTGCCTTTAGGTGTGTAGAGCTGTGAAACCCGTAATTCGGTTCCGAGACCGTCTAAGGCTGGTAAAAAGTGGTGCATGTTAGCGAAGGAGGAGATGCCAAGTGCTGGTGGTAGGGTGGACGGGCATTGAGGTGGGCAAAGCTAAATCGCAGTTTTGATTGATGAAAGGCTTGGACACGCCCCTGAGAAGGATATAAAACTGAGTTTTCTCCGGTAGTTCACAGGATTTGCAGCATCTACGAATCCACGGGTACGAGAGGTTTCCAAACATTACTAACGCTGAGTGGGAAGCCTCCTAGGAGATAGCAAGAGCCATAGAAGACAATAAAATCCGTAGGATGGTTCATGTCCAGACTTCTCGAAACCTGGGCATTCCGATTGTGTCTTGATTCTGTTTTGCCTTCCAGGTTTGTTACGGTGGAAATCTTTATTGGTCGACGTTTCGAACAAATCGTCGTTTTCAAGACCCAAAAACTGGTTCGAAGCTCTATTGTAGCTTATCCACTTAAAGGCAAAGTTCAGGATCAAATTATGAAGTAATCGCACTCAAATGTGAAAGTAGGGGTGGGAGGTGGACCGCCACAGGAGAAAAAATGAAAAAAAAACCTGAAATACTCCGGAAATACGAGCCTTTTGCTCTACGCTGCGGAAAAGTTCAGAAGATCAGCTGAGGGATGAGAGATCATGGGAGCGCGGAGAGTGGTAGAGAAGTACATTTAGAGATAGCATAGCAGATCAACATTGCGAAGCAGACAAGATTTTGAGCGGTGATCGGAGCGAGCCTCAACTGGTGGAGCGAGCCTAAATCCTTGGCGCCTAGCGTCCAGGGGCCGTTTTTTGGTGTAGGATGATGAGAGGAGCCCTGCACTAGCCTCTTTTGTCTTTCTAGTCACTTTGAGGGCTCATAGGGTGGGTCTGAACGCGAACTTTGCCTTTAAACCCCAATTCGTCAATCATCGCATTTCCCTGAAAGCTCAAATCAAGATAAAATTCCAGCAAGAACCAACCTCTTACGAATCCACCACTATTTGGACCCCACTGCATTCCGTGAACAGCTGCGAAAAGTGAGGCACTTCTATTCAAATTTTATTACGTGGTGCAATGTGTGCAATGCACACTGATCTCACAATTCGCATAAGGGGATGAAGGGCAGAAATTCACTTGTCAGAGCCATGCACTCATTGCGGTTGTTCAGTTCGGATTTCGCACACGAATGTAGAACGCTTCTGGCATCTTCCTAGCACCGATGTCATCTTCCTGAGTCAAAATTTTACATTCTATAATACATTAAAGTCATTGCCCTGATGTCT